>CM035411.1:190131296-190136020 GCA_020310875.1 Ceratopteris richardii | reverse complement strand
GATTGGGCAGGATGCAAGGATGATAGGAGGAGCACATCAGGATACATTTGTTTTGCAGGAGATAAACCTATTTCTTGGTCATCCAAGAAGCAACCTACAGTGGCATTATCATCCACTGAAGCAGAGTATAGAGGGCTTGCAATGCACTCAAGAAGCTATCTGGTTGAAGCTCTTGTATACAGAGTTAGGTCTATATACTAGACCTCCAATCATCTTTGGAGATAACACAAGCTCTCCTCACCTGCAGCTAATCCAATAATCATGCTAGAACCAAACACATAGAGGTTCATTACCACTATGTGAGAGAGAAGCTGCTTAGTAAAGACATTCAATTAACTTATGTGTCTACTAATATGAATGTGCAAATTTACTCACAAAGCATTGGATGGAAACAAGTTATGCAGATTCAAATCTATGATTGGATTGCAGGATGTGATTGAAGACTAAAGATGAAGACTTAGCCAAAATGTTTGGCTTGAGGGGAGTTGTTGGTGCAATTCAAGCCTTCACGTTTTGGCTTGTATCCTTGGAATGATCTGTCACATGTAGCAAGAACCATAGGAACACTTGCCTATGTGTTATTACCTTTTTACTCCTTGTAAAAGTCTAGATGACTTGGCACTTACAAGTAATCACTTACCTACTTGATTAGTCGTGGAATTTGGTGGTGTAAATGGAGAGAATATCTCCCTACTTTTAGAGGAGATTCTCTAGAGCTTAGTTGAATTTGAAATTCAAATGTATCTCCATCACTTATAAAAACCAATGTAAAACTCGCGGGATAGAGAGTGATCTTACGAGCTCCATTCTTCACTATCATTGAGTGTGTGAGTGCTACACTATAGCCTACACATCTCCAACTCATTAGGCTACATCTATCAAGCCAATGAGATTGTACATTCATGTGAATTAATAGAAAGAGTTACATTCATAATCTCTGTTTTCTCTGAGTCATCTACTCCAAGTCTGTCAACTTCAACAAGGAATATCTCAAGATCTACTGAACCAAATCAAGTGATTTAAAGGTTGTTGGAACCAGCTCCAAGCATACTACACGCCTACAAATTTCAAAGTCATTGGATCAGCCATCTCGGAGAAATCTCGCTCGAAGTGGTCTCTGGTATTTCTCTGCACACCTCCTAAAAAATCGGGGTGACTCTAATTTTGCTAAAGTGATTTCTCAGAGTATAGTTTATCATTTCTTCTCATTCCACTTGCAAAGGGTAGCTTGTTAAGCTAATTTAATATGTCCAGAAGGAATTAGATCAATTGTAAGTGTGCTGGTCACACTGAGTGAAAGACTGAGCAGGTGTCAATACCAAAATAGCAAGTTTTCTTGGATTTGTCAAGTGCAAAGTTATCTGTTTTGATTTGATCATTACACATATCATTTGCAAAGTACATATATGCTTTCTTGGTATCATTGGAAGCTAATCAAATGTACTAAGCATATCTGGAATCAAAGGAGGGCTGGTGTGAAGCAGGTTTAGCAGCACCAACTCAATCTTCTGAGTGCATCCATCCATCTCTCCCAACAGTGGTATCAGAGCAAATAAGGTAAACATGGGAGATGGTTCCTTCATTCATTGACAAATTGGACAGGAACAATTACCAAGCTTGGTCTCTAAGGATGAAGACCTATCTACAAGGAAGAAGCTTATTTGGATACATATCAGGAGATGAGGAATTGCCCTCATTCAAAGCTAGAGGACTACCCACCAAGGATGAACAAGAGACTCAACCAATGGTGTGCAAAGGATGCTTGGCAAGGTCTTACCTTCTTAACTCTATATCTGATTTCCTTTTACCTCATGTAAGGAACTGTAAGACTTCCCAAGAGACTTGGGAAACTCTGTCAACATTTCTCTCCAACACAAGGGCCAGGAAAAATCAACTATGGATTGAATTCACAACCCTTAGGAAGCAGCCCAAGCAATCAGTCTCAAAATATGTGACCAAGATTAAAGATGTGGCAGACCAATTAGCAAGCATTGGAGAGGAGATTGAAGAGGAACAAATAGTCAGGCAAGTAACAATGGACTCAAGGCAGATGATAAGTGGGAAAGTTTCACCACTGCAATGGACCTCTACATGGACATGCATACCCCAGATCTCACAACACTTATGGGCCAACTTTTCACACATGAAGCAAAGTTTACAAAGGCAAGAGATCAATCAAAAGGTAACAACCCCTCTGCCCTATATACTGATAAGAAGGTTAAAGATAAAGGTAAAAGTAAGAAGGTTGATGAAGAAGGCTCTACCTCCCAAGCAAACTATGCAGGGAGAGGTAGATCCTCAAGAGGAAGAGGCAGAGGAGGTAAGTCAGGTAGGGGGAGACCCTACAACTCATCACCATGCAACATTTGTGGATTTTCCAATCATACCACAGATGAATGCTACAAGAACTACAAGAATCAGAGAGGAAGAGGCTATCAAAGGGGTGGATACTCTCAAGGGAGAGGCAGATTCAACCAACACCAAAGCTACAATGGATACAACAATTACAACAACAACCACAATGGTAATTACCAAGGTGGATACAGAAATAGAAGGGATTACAACAACTACACAGAGGAGCAAGATGACTCCCTATTGATCATGAATATGACCTCCAAGGCAGGTACAAATGATGATCATTTATTTTATATTGACTCAGGATGTTCTAACCATGTAGCTGGCAATGTGGCACTACTCTCTGATTTGGAAGAACCCAAGGGGAAACATCAGGTACAAACAGGTGATGATACTAAACATTCTGTTATAAAGATTGGAAATGTAAAGACATGTGATGGTAACCAGAATCTATTGAGCAGAGTACTCTATGTACCAACCATCACCAAGAATCTAATGAGTGTTGGTCAGATTGTGGAGAAAGGTTTGCAGGTCAGATTCACTCAACATGGAGCATATGTGGAGGACCCCAAGATATGGTTTCAAAAGAATTGCCAAGGGAGAAAAATCAGGTAGATTATTTACTTTTGAGCTAGAAGACACCAAAAACATTGCTTTGTATAATTACAAGGATCAAACACTTTCAGAATTAGAAATATGGCACAAGAGGTTAGGTCACATAGGTGAAAGAACCCTAAAGCAAATGTGCAGGGATCAATGTGTGCTTGGGATACCTAATGTGTCCAAGCAACATATGATTTACAAGTGGAGCATGTCAGTTTGGTAAGTCTCACAGGTTGCCCTATTCAAGGAAAGGTTTCATGCATGAAGACTACCTAGACTTGGTACACACAGATGTTTGGGGACCTAGCAAGGACCCTTCCATTTCAGGATCAAGGTATTATGTGTCCTTCATTGATGACTATAGCAGGTGGACTATCTTATACTTTATGAAGCATAAAGATGAAGTGTTTAATTGTTTCAAGAGGTATCTTGCACAAAAACCAAACAGGAAGAAGCTTGAAAGGCTAAGGTCAGATGGTGGAGGAGAATACTTCTCAAATGAGTTTGAAGATTTCTTGCAGGAAAGAGGCATCAAGAGGGAGATAACCACAAGGTACTCACCTGAGAAAAATGGGGTAGCTGAAAGAAGGAATAGACTCATTGTAGAAACAGATAGATCTATGCTTAATGAAAAGAAGCTACCAAATTATCTTTGGGCAGAGAGTGTATCTACTACCACCTATCTCATCAATAGCTTGCCATCCAAATCAATTGATGGCATGACACCATATGAAGCTTGGCATGGTAAGAGACCTTCTCTAGATCATTGTAAAATCTTTGGTTGTGTAGCATATGTGCATATTCCCTCACAGGTAAGGGGAAAGCTAGATCCTAAAGCTGAAAAATGTATCTTCATTGGTTATGATTTGAACCAAAAGGGATAAAGATTCTACAACCCAACAAACAAAGGCTTCAAGGTAAGCAGAGATGTCATCTTTGATGAGAATGACTCATGGTATGAGAATGAATGCAGGAAGATTAGTCTACCCTATGATATGGAAGAAGATTTCCCAAAGCTCACCAAGGAGGAACCAATCCAGAAAGATGAATCAAGCTCAGATGATGATGATACAATAAACCTTGAGGAATTCAAGGCATGGAAGTCCAAAGGAAAGATGAAGATGAAGAAATTAGAGGATACACCAGAATCCTCAACTCAAGCAATGAGGAGATCTCAGAGAGAAAAGAAGAAGCCTATCAGATTTGGGTATGAACATCACTTGTAACTAAACATTCTGTATATCTTGCAAAGGATTTGTTGAATGAAGAACCAGGTACCTATGAAGAAGCAATCACCAAACCAGAATGGAAAGGAGCTATGGATGAAGAAATAGAAGCTCTCAAGGAGAGTGATACTTGGGACTTGGTACCCAAGAAGGACTCTATGAAGGTGATAGGATCCAGATGGATCTACAAGCTAAAGAGGAATTCAGATGGAACAATAAACAGGTACAAAGCTAGGTTGGTTGCCAAGGGTTTTGCACAAACCCAAGGCATTGATTATGAGGAGACATTTTCTCCTGTGGCTAAGATGCCAACTATCAGAATATTGGTGAGTGTAGCTGCATCCAAGAATTGGAACATGTACCAATTAGATGTCAAGAATGCTTTCTTGAATGGATGGATATCTGAAGAAGTCTACATGTCACAACCACCTGGCTATGAAGACCCCAAGAAGGTAAACTATGTTTGTAAATTGAAGAAGGCTCTATATGGTTTGAAGCAGGCACCTAGAGCATGGAATTACAGGTTAACAACCTATCTCC
>CM035411.1:189956296-190101296 GCA_020310875.1 Ceratopteris richardii | reverse complement strand
CACAAGTCTTGGGGCCAATTGGCTTCTAGTTTTGGAATTACAGAGGTCTGTTTGGCTTAGTTATTTTGTTGTTCTTCTTCACTATATTTCTCTTTAGGCATTCTTTTTGTTTTTCGATCGTTATTGTTGAGACATTCATTGAATTGGCTCTCAGATATTCTTGTCTTCGGAAGGACTGAGATAGTCTTTTCTAGAGTGTTCTGAGCTATCTCTATGAGATTTCTACATATCTTCAATCTCTCATTTTCTAGCTCTCCTTGTGGGTAGAGTTTCTCATGTTGTTCTATATTTGGTTCAGTCATGATTCTAGATTGGTAATCTTTCGATCACATATCCAGGTCTTCTGGCACTAGATCTGCTAGAATTGATCCTAGTTTGTCTGGCTTCTGAGGTTGGGGCTTAGGTGGCATGTTATCTTGCACTTCTTGTTCTCGAGGGTTCTTAATTTCTTTTACGTCTTTCTTGTCCTCTTTATTTTTCTTCTTTAGCCATTTATTCCTAAGTTTTTCCCTTCTAGTCTTCCAACTTTGTGTTTTCTTTGTTTCGTTACTCTCTCATGGGTCTTCCAAATCTTCTACTATCTCTTGTCCTTTGGCTTGGGCTCGAGTAATGGCTTTTAATGGTATTGTGTATTCTTTATCACTTCCGAATGATTCAATCACTTCTACTACATTGATCTCAGTAGTGTTATGATTCTTATTGGGATTTTTCGGGTAGTCTCTAAATAGATGTTCCTTTCCACACTCATTGTAGTACCCTTCCCATGTTCTAGGTGGTGGTGGTTTGTATGGCAAAGTGCATTCCCTTATGAAATGATCTCCTCTACATCTGTAGCATGGTCCTCTTAGCATAGGTGGTCCAATAGGTGGTCTCATTGGTGCTCGTGCTTTAGGTGCAGTGTACATCAAGTTCGCATATCCTGGTTTGTATGAGTTGTCGTATCCTTCATAACCATAATATTGTTGGTCGTAGGTTTGGTCATACTCCATTAGACTGGTGTCGTAGGGGTAGTATTATCCCTAAGTCTTCTCATATCCTTGATTTGTTGTTTTTGCACTAGTTAAATGCGTAGCTGGTACTATGGCTCTTTCCATGTTTTCCTCTCGTTGATGTATTTGACTGGCACTACATTCTATGGATGGGGTGGTTGTTACCTAACACTCGCTGTGGTTGTCCATATCCTCATTGCTCATAAGGTCTGAGGGCCCCTTGTGGCCCTTGATAAGGGTTGTATCTAGGCATCTCTCTACCTTGCTCTCTGGGAGGGTATCCATAGGGTCTTTACTAGGGTTGAGTCATTGTCCTTGGTTGTCTATTAAATGGGTAGTTTTTGGTAGTGTGGTTGGTATATTTCTGCTCAATATGAGAATACAAGTTGGCTCTTTGGGGTGGTTGTCTATTGTATGGGCAAGGTTGTTGTATGCCTAAACCTCCTCTTCTACAAGTATGGGATGGATGATCTGCACCACACAAGTTGCATCTCCTTAGCATTGGCATTCTCATTGGTGGGTTCTGATAATTTCTCTATCCATGCACTACTAATTTCTTAGCTAGCAATTCTGCTAATTCCTCCATATTATTAGAACTCGTCATCACGGTGCTCCTAGTGTCTTCTGATTTAGTGGAGCTTTGTGTATTTTTGAGGTCATCAGCTAGGTTGTCTTCTACGTCAATGCATTACTAGAGGTTTTATCTAGGAGGTTCTTTCTGTTACAGGGCATCTATCGACATATTGGTTAAATCTTCGGCCAACTCTTTTTACGGTTTCATTTGGGTTTTGTTTGAGACTATGAATTAAGGATGTCGAGTTGTGTTTAATCCCTCGCTTGGTAAATTCCCCAATAAACTCTTGGAAAAAATGTTCAATATTTCAAAAATGATTGGGATCCAATGGTTGGAACCAAGTCAAGGCGATCCCCATAAGGGTTAGTCCAAAGGAATCATATTGCACAAAGAAGTCATCCACTTGTTCTGCTCGTAACACTTGCTTGAATTCTACTATATGGTCATAAGGCTCTCTCATGCCATCATAGTAATTTCTCATACATTTAGCAACTTGAATTGGTCTTAGCCTTCTTACTGGCTCTGGAGGTCTGAGTATTATAGGAATTGCTGGTCTAATTGGATGCATTCATGGTTGCACACATGGTTGTGGCCTTGGTCTAACACATGGTCTATTCATGTTTCCTATGCTTGTGTTGGTTTGGTTGTGTGAATGTATTCTTGGCATAGTGAATTGCACATGTGTTTGGGCGAGGATGCTTCATTGAATTGTTTGTCCTGACATTGTATTCTCCATTCCTTGGTGGGATCCAAAAGGGTTGTGTCTTTCAAGGTCAAAATGATATTCTCAACTAAAGCCTGAATATTTCCATGGGCATTTTTCTTATTCCCTTCAAGAAAAATTTGTTGGTGCATTTCAAGCCTTCACCTTTGGCTTGGAACCCTTGAAGGATATTACTATGAGAAGCTAGAACCATAGGAACACTTGCCTATGTGTTATTACCTTTTACTCCTTGTAAAAGTCTAAATGACTTGGCATTATGTATACACACCTAATTGATTAGAGTCGTGGAATTTGGATGGTGTAATTGGAGAGAATATCTCCTTACTTTTAGAAGAGAGATTCTAGGGAGCCTTAGTTTGAATTTGAAATTCAAATGTATCTCCATCACTTATAAAAACCAATGTAAAAACTCGCGGGATAGAGAGTGATCTTACGAGCTCCATTCTTCACTATCATTGAGTGTGTGAGTGCTACACTATAGCCTACACATCTCCAACTCATTAGGCTACATCTATCAAGCCAATGAGATTGTACATTCATGTGAATTAATAGAAAGAGTTACATTCATAATCTCTGTTTTCTCTGAGTCATCTACTCCAAGTCTGTCAACTTCAACAAGGCATATCTCAGGATCTACTGAACCAAATCAAGTGATTTAAAGCTTGTTGGAACTCGCTGAAAGCATACTACATGTGTACAAAATTTGAAGATCATTGAATCAGCCATCTCGGAGAAATCTCGCTCGAAGTGGTCTCTGGTATTTCTCTGCACACCTCCTAAAAAGTCATGGGTGACTCTAATTTTGCTAAAGTGATTTCTCAGAGTATAGTTTATCATTTCCTCTCATTCCACTTGAAAATGGTAGCTTGTTAAGCTAATTTAATATGTCCAGAAGGAATTAGATCAATTGTAAGTGTACTGGTCACACTGAGTGAAAGACTGAGCAGGTGTCAATACCAAAATAGCAAGTTTACTTGGATTTGTCAAGTGCAAAGTTATCTGTTTTGATTTGATTATTACACATATCATTTGCAAAGTACATATATGCTTTCTTGGTATCATTTGGAAGCTAATCAAGTGTACTAAGCATATCTAGAATCAAAGGAGGGCTGGTGTGAAGCAGGTTTAGCAGCACCAACTCAATCTTCTGAGTGCATCCTACCATCTCTCCCAACAGTGGTATCAGAGCAAATAAGGTAAACATGGGAGATGGTTTTCCTTCATTCATTGACAAATTGGACAGGAACAATTACCAAGCTTGGTCTCTGAGAATGAAGACCTATCTACAAGGAAGAAGCTTGTTTGGATTCATATCAGGAGATGAAGAATTGCCCTCATTCAAAGCTAGAGGACTACCCACCAAGGATGAACAAGAGAGACTCAACCAATAGTGTGCAAAGGATGCTTTGGCAAGCTCTTACCTTCTTAACTCTATATCTGATTTCCTTTTACCTCATATAAGTAACTGTAAGACTTCCCAAGAGACTTGAGAAACTCTGTCAACATATTTCTCTTCCAACACAAGGGCCAGGAAGAATCAACTATGGATTGAATTCACAACCCTTAGGAAGCAGCCCAAGCAATCACTCTCAGAGTATGTGACCAAGATTAAAGATGTGGCAGACCAATTAGCAAGCATTGGAGAGGAGATTGAAGAGGAACAAATAGTTAGGCAAGTAACAAATGGACTCAAGGCAGATGATAAGTGGGAAAGTTTCACCACTGCAATGGACCTCTACATGGACATGCATACCCCAGATCTCACAACACTTATGGGCCAACTTTTCACACATGAAGCAAAGTTTACAAAGGCAAGAGATCAATCAAAAGGTAACAACCCCTCTGCTCTATATACTGATAAGAAGGTTAAAGATAAAGGTAAAAGTAAGAAGGTTGATGAAGAAGGCTCTACCTCCCAAGCAAACTATGCAGGGAGAGGTAGATCCTCAAGAGGAAGAGGCAGAGGAGGTAAGTCAGGTAGGGGGAGACCCTACAACTCATCACCATGCAACATTTGTGGATTTTCCAATCATACCACAAATGAATGCTACAAGAACTACAAGAATCAGAGAGGAAGAGGCTACTCAAGAGGTGGATACTCTCAAGGGAGAGGCAGGTTCAACCAACACCAAAGCTACAATGGATACAACAATCAATACAACAACAATTACAACCACAACCACAATGGAAACTACCAAAGTGGATTCAGAAATAGAAGAGATTACAACAACTACACAGAGGAGCAAGATGACTCCCTATTGATCATGAATATGACCTCCAAGGCAGGTACAAATGATGATCATTTATTTTATATTGACTCAGGATGTTCTAACCATGTAGCTGGCAATGTGGCACTACTCTCTGATTTGGAAGAACCCAAGGGCAAACATCAGGTACAAACAGGTGATGATACTAAACATTCTGTTATAAAGATTGGAAATGTAAAGACATGTGATGGTAACCAGAATCTATTGAGCAGGGTACTCTATGTACCAACCATCACCAAGAATCTAATGAGTGTTGGTCAGATTGTGGAGAAAGGTTTGTAGGTCAGATTCACTCAACATGGAGCATATGTGGAGGACCCAAGACATGGATTCAGAAAGATAGCCAAGGGAGAGAAATCAGGTAGATTGTTTACTTTTGAGCTAGAAGACACCAAGAACATTGCTTTATATAATTACAAAGATCAAACACTTTCAGAGTTAGAAATATGGCACAAGAGGTTAGGTCACATAGGTGAAAGAACCCTAAAGCAAATGTGCAGGGATCAATGTGTGCTTGGGATACCTAATGTGTCCAAGCAACATATGATTTACAAGTGTGGAGCATGTCAGTTTGGTAAGTCTCACAGGTTGCCCTATTCAAGGAAAGGTTTCATGTATGAAGATTACCTAGACTTGGTACACACAGATGTTTGGGGACCTAGCAAGGACCCTTCCATTTCAGGATCAAGGTATTATGTGTCCTTCATTGATGACTATAGCAGATGGACTATCTTATACTTTATGAAGCATAAAGATGAAGTGTTTAATTGTTTCAAGAGGTATCTTGCACTTGTTGAAAACCAAACAGGAAGAAGCTTGAAAAGGCTAAGGTCAGATGGAGGAGGAGAATACTTCTCAAATGAGTTTGAAGATTTCTTGCAGGAAAGAGGCATCAAAAGGGAGATAACTACAAGGTGCTCACGTGAACAAAATGGGGTAGCTGAAAGAAGGAATAGACTCATTGTAGAAACAGCTAGGTCTATGCTTAATGAAAAGAAGCTACCAAATTATCTTTGGGCAGAGAGTGTATCTACTGCCACCTATCTCATCAATAGATTGCCATCCAAATCACTTGATGGCATGACACCATATGAAGCTTGGCATGGTAAGAGACCTTCTCTGGATCATTGTAAAATTTTTGGTTGTGTAGCATATGTGCATATTCCCTCACAGGTAAGGGGAAAGCTAGACCCTAAAGCTGAAAAGTGTATCTTCATTGGTTATGATTTGAACCAAAAGGGACACAGATTCTACAACCCAACAAACAAAGGCTTAAAGGTAAGCAGAGATGTCATCTTTGATGAGAATGACTCATGGTATGAGAATGAATGCAGGAAGGTTAGTCTACCCTATGATATGGAAGAAGATTTCCCAAAGCTCACCAAGGAGGAACCAATCCAGAAAGATGAATCAAGCTCAGATGATGATGACACTATCAATCTTGAGGAGTTCAAAGCATGGAAGTCCAAAGGAAAGATGAAGATGAAGAAGTTAGAGGATACACCAGAATCCTCAACTCAAGCAATGAGGAGATCTCAGAGAGAAAAGAAGAAGCCTATCAGATTTGGGTATGACACATCACTTGTAACTAAACATTCTGTATATCTTGCAAAGGATTTGTTGAATGAAGAACCAGGTACCTATGAAGAAGCAATCACCAAACCAGAATGGAAAGGAGCTATGGATGAAGAAATGGAAGCTCTCAAGGAGAGTGATACTTGGGACTTGGTACCCAAGAAGGACTCTATGAAGGTGATAGGGTCCAGATGGATCTACAAGCTAAAGAGAAATTCAGATGGAACAATAAACAGGTACAAAGCTAGGTTGGTTGCCAAGGGTTTTGCACAAACCCAAGGCATTGATTATGAGGAGACATTTTCTCCTGTGGCTAAGATGCCAACTATCAGAATATTGGTGAGTATAGCTGCATCCAAGAATTGGAACATGTACCAATTAGATGTCAAGAATCCTTTCTTGAATGGATGGATATCTGAAGAAGTCTACATGTCACAACCACCTGGTTATGAAGACCCCAAGAAGGTAAACTATGTTTGTAAATTGAAGAAGGCTCTATATGGTTTGAAGCAGGCACCTAGAGCATGGAATTACAGGTTGACAACCTATCTCCAAGACCAAGGATTTGTAATGAGCAAAGCTGACACTTCTCTATTCATAAAGAGAAGTAGTACAGAGGTAATATACTTGTGTGTGTATGTTGATGACATCATCATTACAGGCAATGATGTCAATGGGATTAGACACATCAAAGGACAGATGATGAAAGAATTCAAGATTAATGATCTTGGATTATTGAAGTACTTCTTAGGTCTTGAGTTAGTCTACACCAACTCAGGTATATATATCACTCAAAAGAAGTATATACAGGATATGGTCAAGAAGTTTGGATTATAGGATGCTAAAGACTCAACTACTCCAATGGAGGTCAACCTAAAGCTAAGTGCTCATGAAGGGGAAGAAGTCCAAGACATCACAGGATATCAAAGTATGGTAGGTAGTTTGAATTATGCTACCTTGACAAGAATTGACATAGCATATGGAGTTAGTGTGCTAAGCCAATTCATGCACAAACCAAGGGTACCTCATCTAGAGGCAGCAAAGAAAATCTTGAAGTACCTCAAAGGAACTCAAAGTCATGGTTTGTACTTTCCTTATACATCAGATATTGACATTAAAGTATACTCAGATGCAGATTGGGCAGGATGCAAGGATGATAGGAGAAGCACATCAGGTTACATTTGTTTTGCAGGAGATAAACCTATTTCTTGGTCATCCAAGAAGCAACCTATAGTGGCATTGTCATCCACTGAAGCAGAGTATAGAGGGCTTGCCAATGCCACTCAAGAAGCTATCTGGTTGAAGCTCTTGTATACAGAGTTAGGTCTATACACTAGACCTCCAATTATCTATGGAGATAACACTAGCTCTCTTCACCTTGCAGCTAATCCAATATATCATGCTAGGACAAAACACATAGAGGTTCATTACCACTATGTGAGAGAAAAATTGCTTAGTAAAGACATTCAATTGACATATGTGTCTACTAATATGCAATGTGCAGATTTACTCACTAAAGCATTGGATGGAAACAAGTTATGCAGATTCAAATCCATGATTGGATTGCAGGATGTGATTGAAGATTAAAGATGAAGACTTAAGCCAAAGTGCTTGGCTTGAGGGGGAGCTGTTGGTGCATTTCAAGCCTTCACCTTTGGCTTGGAACCCTTGAAGGATATTACTATGAGAAGCTAGAACCATAGGAACACTTGCCTATGTGTTATTACCTTTTACTCCTTGTAAAAGTCTAAATGACTTGGCATTATGTATACACACCTAATTGATTAGAGTCGTGGAATTTGGATGGTGTAATTGGAGAGAATATCTCCTTACTTTTAGAAGAGAGATTCTAGGGAGCCTTAGTTTGAATTTGAAATTCAAATGTATCTCCATCACTTATAAAACCAATGTAAAAACTCACGGGATAGAGAGTGATCTTACGAGCTCCATTCTTCACTATCATTGAGTGTGTGAGTGCTACACTATAGCCTACACATCTCCAACTCATTAGGCTACATCTATCAAGCCAATGAGATTGTACATTCATGTGAATTAATAGAAAGAGTTACATTCATAATCTCTGTTTTCTCTGAGTCATCTACTCCAAGTCTGTCAACTTCAACAAGGCATATCTCAGGATCTACTAAACCAAATCAAGTGATTTAAAGCTTCTTGGAACCAGCCCAAAGCATACTACATGCATACAAAATTTGAAGGTGATTGGATCAGCCGTCTGGGAGAAATCTCGCTCGAAGTGGTCTCTGGTATTTCTCTGCACACCTCCTAAAAAGTCGGGGGTGACTCTAATTTTGCTAAAGTGATTTCTCAGTATAGTTTATCATTTCCTCTCATTCTACTTGCAAATGGTAGCTTGTTAAGCTAATTTAATATGTCCATAAGGAATTAGATCAATTCTAAGTGTGCTGGTCACACTGAGTGAAAGACTGAGCAGGTGTCAAAACCAAAATAGCAAGTTTACTTGGATTTGTCAAGTGCAAAGTTATCTGTTTTGATTTGATTATTACACATATCATTTGCAAAGTACATATATGCTTTCTTGGTATCATTTGGAAGCTAATCAAGTGTACTAAGCATATCTGGAATCAAAGGAGGGCTGGTGTGAAGCAGGTTTAGCAGCACCAACTCAATCTTCTAAGTGCATCCTACCATCTCTCCCAACAAAATTTATTTCACTTCAGAGAGCAATCTTTGATCTTATGGCCTTGTGCCCTGTAGTGAAAGCAAGCACTGGGTAAGTTTCTGTAGACTATTTCCTTTTCAAGAGGGAGTCCTTCATCGATTATGACAATCTTAGTGGGAAGAATAAGGTTGAGAGTTGCTTCAACACAAATCTATGGGGGCCACCTAGCATTGAATGATTGTGTCACACCTTCATAGATGAATTACCTGACATTTTCCTTGGAGTCCAACAGGCGCCCAAGGGGGCGATGGTCTCCCTAATAAAGCTGTAAAGAAAGTAGGGCAGGTTAGGGAGTTCCATGCACAATGGGAAATGAGGGAGTTTGGACTTATTTGAGACAAAATCTCGGAAGCACTTGAAAAGGCATAATGTCACTCACCATACTTGCCAAAGAGCCAATATGTAGTGCTTGGAAGGCCATATCGTCATTCTCAAAAACCAAAAGCACATGGTTGGCCAATAGGAATTGACATTTACAGACCACCAAGCCACAAGGGAACCACTCTTTTCAAAACCATTCACTACAAGAATAAAGGGGGTGAAGTGATGTCCCCAATTGAAAAAAAAGTGGGGAACATCACCTATGTGACAATGGCATCACATACCGTTGCATAGACGACGCTCTGGGAGAGAGAAAAAAAAAGTTTTGTGTTGAATAAGCAACGATAAGCATTGCATAAGTGATGCATATATTATTCGTCGTTATTTGCGTCGACTTTTAGCAACTATGTTAGCAATGATTGCACACTGGATGCAATGCTATAGCATTGCATAAGCAACATTCCTCGAATTTGAAAAAACAATTCTCCTGGCACATTTGTGCAGGGATCAAGTGAGAGAGCGAGAGCAAATGAGCAAAAGAATGACCAAACTAGTGAACGAGGGTGAATTAGCGAAGGAATGATTGAATGAGCAAAGGTACATGCACATAACATACACACATATGCATACACACACACACGCATGCACACACATGCATATACATACACACATATCAATACACACACACATGCATACCCACACATGCACACATATACACACACACATACATATACACATATTCACACAAAATCATACACACACATACACATTTAGGTACTTGCACATATACACATACACATATACATACACACACACATACACTCACAAAGACACACACACATACATTCACATGCATACATACACACATATGCATACTTACATACACACATGTATACACACACATATGCATACACACACATGTGCATACATACACACATGTGCATACATACTCACATGCATTCGTATACACACATGCATATGTATACAAACATACACTCATGCATATGTATATATACATAAACACAAGCACATGCACACACATATGCATAAACACATAGACATAGATATACACACCCATAGACACATATATACACTCACATGCATACATAGACTTATATGCATACAAACATATACATAGAAATGCATATACATATACACATACACATACATACACATACATACACACACATACACTCACATGCATACATACATTCATATGCATACATACACACACATGCATATGCATACATACATACACACATGCATACACACACATGCATACACACACATGCACATACACACACATATGCACATATACACACACATACAGTCACATGCATACATACACACACATGCATACATACATAGACATGCACACACAAATGCATACATACATAGACATGCACACACACACATGCACATACACGCATGCACATACATACATACATACATACATACATACATACATACATACATACATACATACATACATATGTCTACACACATACATAAATGCACACATACGCATACACACTCATACACATATAGATACTTGCACATATACCTACACCCAGATAGACACACACTCACACTCACACTCACATGCATACACATGCATAATACACATGCATATGCACACATACATAGACACATGCACATATACACACACATATACATACATACACATGCACATACACACACATATGCATACATACACATAGACACATATCACACACGTACATACACACATATACAAATACACACATATATGATATTTATACACACACATTTACAAATGCATAGGTATGCATACACACACATACACATACAGTTACTCGCACATATACACATATACACATGCACATATACATACACACACATACACTCACAAAGACACACACACACACATACACTTACATGCATACATACACACATATGCATACACATGCATATGCATACATACATAGAAACATGTATACACACACATGCACATACACACACATATGCATACACACATGTGCATACATACACATATGTGCATACATACACACATGTGCATACATATTCACATGCGTTCGTACACACACATGCATATGTATACATACATACACACATGCATATGTATGTATACATAAACACAAGCACATACACACACATAAACATATACACACATAGACACACATATACACTTACGTGCATACATAAACTTATATGCATACACACATATACACACATACACATAAATATACATGCATATACATATACACATACACACACATAGACACACACATGCATACATACACTCATATGCATACATACACACACATGCATACACATGCATATGCATACATACATGCACACATGCATATACACACACATATGCACATATACACACACATACACTCACATGCATACATATACAAACATGCATACATACATAGACTTGCATACACACACATGCACATACATACATACATACACACACACACACACACACACATATATATATATATATATATATATATATATATATATATATATATATATATATATATATATATATATATATATATATATATATATATATATATATATATTCATACATACATACATACATTGATATGCATGCATACATACATATACACACATACACATACATACACAATACACAATTATAATCACACTTTGCATATATCACACAAATGCACATGCATACATACACGTGTGTATACTAACACGTGCATACATATATCATACACATGCATATAAATACATACATACATACATACATGTGAAACACACATATATGCCTACTTATATATATATATGTATATATATATATATATATATATATATATATATATATATATATATATATATATATATATATATATATATGTGTGTGTGTGTGTGTGTGTGTATATATAAATAAATATATATATATATATATATATATATATATATATATATATATATATATATATATATATATATATATATATATATATATATATATATATATATATATATATATATATATATATATAATGAATACATATACACATATATACACATACATATATACATATATGAGAGAAATTTCGTCCTCAAAAATAGATCTATCTATAAAATTTTAGGCATACCCCCGAGCTTCATGTTCTAACTTAAAAGAACATGTTTTCATCTGTGTGGTAGGATTCACCTATATTGTAGTTGAATAAAGGAGAACCTATTGTCTAATACCCATTCAAATGATTCAAGTTACAATCAATAATGATCCCTTTTTAATGGGAAATAGAGACCTTCATGCTCAACTCAAAATCAATCAACCTTCAAAATAACTTATAAAAAAAATTCATTATTATGTGCTTGAAAAAATAATGAACTATATCATAAAAAGTAAAATCATTTTTTATTTGTTTGCATCTCTTTTGTCATAAGTATCCAAGGAGCAAGTACATAAGTCAATTTCTATCAAAACTTGGCCATGACAAGCCCCTCTTGATGCTATTATCTCAACAAGTCGATTTCTATCACTGAACAAGTTCCTCTTGAAGAGTGCTTATGATGATATTGAGATATTGTGCTTCCTAAGAGGTCATGATTACATGATGGGTCACATGAGGAACAACAAAGGGTGCATCAATGCATCTTTGAAAGCATTGAGATTCACAAGAGAAAGGTGGATCAATGCTTTCAAAAATTGAGTAGAGGTGAGGAAGAACATGATAGGACTATGGATATGAAGAAGAAAGAGGCGGATGAGATTGTATAGCTTGAAGAGAAAATAGAGTCATTACGGATGAAAGCTTAGGATTTATATGAAGTTAACACATCGAGCAGATTCAACAAGATTCGATGATATTGGACGTGTTAACTCCATGTAAATCCTAAGCTTTCACCTGCAATGACTCTATTTCCCCTTCAAGCTATACAATCTCATCTACCTCTTTCTTCTTCATATCAATAGGTCTATCATGTTCTTCCTCACCTCTACTCAATTTTTGAAAGCATTGATCCACCTTTCTCTTGTGAATCTCAATGTTTTGCAAAACGCACTGATGCACTCTTTGTTGTTCCTCATATGACCACCATGTGATCTAGTACTCTTAGGAAGCATAACGTATGGTATCTCACTATCATCATGAGCACTCTCTAAGAAAGCTTGTTGATGCTTAAAGGTTGGTACAATATTCAACTTGATCTTTGCTTTGAGCTCTTGATATACGTGTATGTATGTGTATGCATGTATGTGTGTGTATGTCTGTATGTATGTATGTATGTGTAAGTATTTGTATGTATATGTAAGTGTATGTATGTATGTGTATGTGTATGCACATATGTGTGTATATGTGTAAGTACGTATGTATAAGTGTAAGTATGTATGTGGAAGTGTATGTATGTATGTTTGTCATGCATATTTATAAATTTAAAGTTTTTTATATTCTGATCTTTTTTTCTTGAGATTAAAATAACAGGAGATATTGTATGGTAGAACAAAATAAGAGAAGACCTAACATACCACTTGAGATGTGGTAATTTTTTCCTAGATAGCTACATCTTCAAGAATCATTTCCTCAATAGAAGGTATGAAAATTAATAGTTTATATTACTACGACTTATAATTCTTTTAAATTTTGTAAACATTTTATATTTAATCTATGTATTTTTGTTTTGTTAAATAAATGTAGGCTACTGCAAAGAAGATAGTTGAGTCAGGTCACTCGTTGCATTTAGGCCAAATGGGCCATCATGGTTTTGTAGCTATATTTGTAAGTATATATATTATTGAAAGCATATTTTCTATTTTAGTTAAAACACTAATCATTAATCTTTTTTATTTATTTAAATGTAGCGAAAGGATTATGGCCGATATCCTACGAAAAAGGAAATCCATTTCGCTACACATTGTGGATATGGATGTATGAGTGAGTATATGCAAGATCATCCAAATACTTTTGTAAGTATTACAAAATTTCATATAAATATTTTATTTTTATTGATATTTTATATATTTTATTTATTTATGTTTGTTATATGTAATACAGGAGTATCATGGAGAGGCATATATGGATAAGGTGGAGAGATAGACACAGGCAGGATGATTTGCATTGTCATAGAGTGCTCACACCTCTACACATGATGCCACTACAGATACATGAGATCATGCGGATGATTGTGATGATGAGGCTGATCATGATGATTAGGACTTACATGATGATGTGGATGATGATGAGCAGGATGATTGATATATACATTGAATATATATTTTTTACGCTGATATACATATTGTTTTATATCTATATATCTTCTCATTCTAGTTATGTTTTGAATTGTGTCTATGGTACTAATTAATGAAAAGGTTTGTTTGAATGATTTTTATTGTTGTTTATATTTAACATGTATTTTATTACTTTAACTATATATTTCATTCATATTATATATGTGTTTATGTGTATATATATGTATGTGCGTGTAGTTCCAATGTTTCTATAAAATGTATATATGTATGTGCATGTATATGTGTGTATGTGCATGTGCATATGTGTGTCTATGTGTGTGTGTGTGTGTGTATATATATATATATATATATATATATATATATATATATATATATATATATATATATATATATATATATATATATATATATATATATATATATATATGCATGTTGTATGTGTATGTGTGCATGTTGTATGTGTATGTGTATATGTAGGTATATGCATGTGTATATATATGAGCATGCATGTGTATAAGTATGTGTTAATGTGTATATGAGTATGTGTATATGCAATAATGCATGCATGCATATTCTTTTATGTGTTTGTAGATATATTTGTGCATATGCACGTGTATATGTGTGTGTATGTGTATGTGTAAGCATATGTGCATGTATAGTGTATGTGTATGTGTAAGTCTATGTATATGCATATGTGTGTGTATGTGCACGTGTATGTGTAAGTGTATGTCTATGTATATGTGTGTGTATGTGCATGTGTATGTGTGTGTATATGTGTGAGAATGCATAGTTATGTATATGTGTATATGAATAAGTAAGTGTGAGTATGTTAATTAATGAAAATAGAACAATTTAAATGATATATAGCCAATGAGCATTACAATTACAATAATTAGCCAATTTTTATGCTTGGTGATCTTTTTGAAAAACCTGTAATAAAGAGAGAGAGAGAGAGAGAGAGAGAGAGAGAGAGAGAAGATAGAGAGATCAACAGAGATGAACAAAAATAAAAAAGCAAGAAAGATAGAAATTAAAAGAGAAAGAGGTAAAAAGAAGGAGAGAGAGAGAGAGAGAAAGAGAGAGAGAGAGAGAAACAATAAGAGAGGGATAAGAAAAGAGAGAGATCTAGAAAGAGCTCATAACCACATCGCATATATGAACGTTGGAGATCTCTTTGATCAGATGCGCATAAATGATGATCGAAGAGCGGTTTAAAATTTTTGATTTTTTTGTAAACGTCACATAAATGATAAAAAACCGTCGTGCCCCGATAGTCGCTTGCATCATATAAGCGACATTAAAAAGTGTCGCTTATGCGGTGCTATGGACATATCCTATAAGCGACGACTAGGGCAAAGTCGTATAAGCGATGCAGAAGCAGCGACACTAATGTTTACGTCACTCTGAGCGTTGGTAACAACGTCATAAATAACATCGAGATTAACGTTGTTTAAATGATGATTGCGCTCAACGACTACTCTTACTAGATATTCGATCATGAAGTGATGAAAATGTGTCACGTTAACCATCACTATGCCCCCATTATTCTTGTGGTGATTGTTAGAAGGAGTCTAGAGGTGGTTTTGGGCCAAACAATTGTCGTGTGAGACAAGTTTTTGAAGTTCTTCTTATTTAACAAGAATGCTCTCCCCTGGAAGGGAGATGCACAGAAGTTTAATCCCAAAAAGACCAAGGGAGCACCATCGGCCTTATCCATCAAAGTCACACCTGCATTGCTCACCATCAATGAGGGAACGAGTCTCACAGGCAAGCCCAAGTAGTTTGCAAAAAGAACCCACCCACACACACCAGCACCCGCCCTCAAGCAACCGTCCTACAAAACCTCGTTCTTTTACTTATCACCTCCTCTTTTCTTCTCTCTTTTTTCTTTTCTTCTTTTTTATTTAGATTGTTTATGTTAAACTTGAAGAAGAAGTCACCTGAAAAGCTTAAAATGGAAGCCAACAAAAGTTTTTTTTTATAAAAGGAAGTTCGACCTTGGCCTATTCTCCCGGACTTTAATTAAAATAAAGAAAAAAAGTTACAGGTGAATGGGACTAGTGCCCATGGGACCCCCCTAATCCCACAATGCATGGGACAAGTTTGGAAAGCTAGAGGGCATTACAAATGAGGCTTACAAATCTATCATCTCCCTCATGCAGGACCCATTTGGGTTTCAGCTTGTTATCAACGAGGAGATAAATACAATGGTGCCTAAATGGCGGAGACCTCTTATCACGGGAGATTCTTTTACCTAGAGGAAACAAGGATTTCTCAATCGACCATTCCTTTGGGGTTTGGCCAAAGTTGACAGCACATCACTCCCTCCAAATCTTCCGAAGAGCCTCCCCCCTTATGGCGTTCCACAGCCTCAATGAGCAGCCAACAGCCTCACCCAACAGCGCCTGTTGCCAATTGATTTGGTTCGTGAGTCTCAAAACCCATGTCACAGGATGCCAGATAACATGGGACTTGGGGCAATCGAAGAAGAGGTGAACAAGGTCTTCGATGCGTCGATGGCATCGCTTGCACCATGGAGGCACACCACAAATTTTGTTGGCCCTTGCATTGTACCATATGCCCTTATGCAAGATTTGCCACATGAGAACGGACTTCTTGATTTCAATAAGGGGGTGCCAAATAGACATGAACTTAAGTTCCCATCGAAGTTTGGTCGAAGGCAGGCACCACACCTTGTTAAGAGTGTGATGACCATCTAAGTTTTCTTTGAAGTTGGGAATTATGGAAAGTTTCTTACCATTGCTCCATTTGAGGCCCTCCAGGCACGGAAGATCCTGTCCGCGGAGCAAGTGGGTAGTTGAGTGGTCCCATGCTAAACACCTATTTTGAAGAAGAGTCCATTCCTTAAGGGAAACTCTATGTCTTTGGTCTAAGTCTTCAAACCTTTGACCCACTGGCCAATCTCTTGTTTCCAGAGTTGTTTCCATTGTTTGAACCCCTTGTTCCATAACCGCTTAGCAGTTTGGAGGTTCCAAGACTCCACCCCCCTTATGCCATTGATCGGGAATCAGATAGAGTCATTTGTCTTATCCCAGCTGCCCACTTCCACTCATCACTGATTCTGATGAATTGTTTGGCTTTGTTCCAACTCTTCCATAAGGAACACACAAGGCTGGAGCCCTTAGGGAACACCGGGTGGGGAGAGAACAGAAGCGTGAGGATCCCAATGTCCTTCCAACTGGGAAGACCAACTAAGGTAAGGTCTTTCAAGTTTCTGAAGATCAATTTAGCCCAAGAGGATTCCCTATTGCTCCAAGCCTTGATAAACCACTTTGCCGCCAACCTGTCAGCCAACCCGGCGATATCCAAGATACCCAAGCCTCCAAATCCTTTCGAGCTAATACAACTTTCCCATTTGATTTTGGGAATCCCCCTCCTATTGGGGTCCCCAGTCCATATGAAGTTTCTACAGATTCTTTCCACTTTGGCCAATTCTTTCTCCTTCGGTCTCCAACACGAGATAAAGTAAATAGTCATAGAAAGCATAAATGTGTTGACAACCATTGCACACCCTGCCAAGTTCGCTTGCATACCTTTCCAATGATTAAGTTTGCTATCCAATTTGGATAGCACCCAATTCCACTGTTGGTCCATTGAGATGTTGAGGCCCATCGGGATGCCGAGGAGACGGAAGACTTGACCACTAGGGATAACTTGACACCCCTGATCAATCAACAGTTGGGGTGGAGGCCCACGGATTGCTCTGAAAGCAGTTTTAGCATGGTTGATTTTTGAACCTGACGCCACACAAAAGGTGTTGAGGAAACTCCAAAACACCTCAATGCAGTTGGTATCATTAAGAACAAAGGCATTCATGTCATCGGCAAAGAGTCTCGCAATCATTTGGTCATGACCAAGAGGTAGGGAAAGACCCTTGAGAATACCAGCATCTAGGTGATGCTTAAATAGGCAACTCAGGCCATCTGAGGTGATTGCAAAGAGTAGTGGGGCTAGTGGGCAGCCTTGCCTTATATATCTTTTAAATGTATGGGTTCAGAGAGCTTGCCATTGATATTTATTCTCGTTGAAGCATTTCTGAGAAGAGTGGAAACCAGCTTGGTTGGCTGCATCCAAGATCTTTCAGTGATTGAAGAATAAAGTCCCACTCCAATCTATCATATGCTTTGTCGAAGTCGATCTTAATGAATACCAGATTTTGAGTAGACTCCTCAGCAAACGCAAGGCCTTCCCAAATATCGACAATTGCTTCGAGTATAGATCTAACTTTGATAAAACCTTTCTGGTCCTCACAAAGCCATGCCTTTAAATGACAAGAGATTCTGTTGGCAATAACTTTGGCAATTATCTTGTATCCAGTTTGGAGCATGGTAATCGGCCGCCAGTTTTCAATTTTGTTCTTATCACCCCTTTTGTGAATTAACTTGATGACACCATTATTAAGAGGGAGGGCACCAAAGGAGAGAGCCTCTTGCCACACCAAATGTAGCGGGGTGGCCACCACGCCTTGAAGGACTTGAAAAACTCATTGGTGAGCCCATCAGGGCCCAGACTTTTTCCATTGGGGAGAGCATCAATAACCTCGATAATTTCCTTCTCTGAAATGTTAGCATCCAGCAGAGAAATCATGTTTTGAGGGATTCTAGGGCGAGCAACCCTTGAGATGGATGCCATGCAGTCATGCCTATGCGGGGAAAGAGGAGTCGAGATCCGAAGAAGGTGGGTGAAGTGCTCGACGATGATAGATCTATTCTCAACCTCCGTTCGACAAACGCTCCCATTGTTGTCGACCAATAAGGGGATGGCTTCCCTCGCTTGCTTCCTTTTAAGGATGTTACACATCTCTTTCAAAGGTTTGTCAACCTTCCCTGCCCACCAATCTTTGAGGAATATTTGCAGATTTTTCCGTTGAACCTCTTCCTCAAGTCTTAGTCTTCCCTTGATTTTCAAAAGCCCTTGTTGGCACTGCAAGTTACCTTTGTTCACTTCTTCTTCAAGTCGTGAGAGCCTCCAGTACACCGTTTCTCTCCTTTTATTTCGGATATCTCTTATGGCCTTATGAGTCCTGATCAAAATTTGTCTAGTCCTTTCCACCGCGCTTCTCCAGCACTTAGCCGGTTCATTACAGAGGGCAAAGGCATCTACCCAAACTGCAGTAATTTCTTGTTGGACAGAGGGGAGGGAAAACGACGTCTGACAAGCATGGAACCAAGGAGTTTTCTGGAGGGTGGGAATCGGTTTGAAAGAAAGAGTGATTGGGTAGTGGTCCGAGATGGTCAGGTCAATGTGTTGGGAAATCGAAGGACTACCCCACTGGAGGATGGTGTTTTGGTCGATGTAACATCTATCAAGTCTTGCTTTCCTCAAAGAGTCCCCCAATTGGAGGTTAGACCAGGAGAACCCCTTCATGTCTTTCACCTCGACCAGGTCGAGATGGAGCTTGATTTTATCCCATATCTCTTTCTCTTGACCATCAATAATTTTCCCCTTGTTATTCCAATGGTCCTTAGGAAATTCAACCATGTTGAAGTCCCCACAAAGCAAAACATTGTGTGAGAGGGAGTCGAGGGAAGCCCAAGTGTCGATTCTATCCGTTTCTCCATTAGGGGCATAAATAGAGACCACACTGAACTGATTAGGGAACCCGATAGAGGCAGCAATCCAACGATGATTCCGATCTTCACACGTCGAGGTCAATCTGTCGGACCAGGAGTGGCTAATACCAATTGCAGTGCCCCCCGCCCCCCTTGGGTGCGAAGTGGAGAGCCATAGGTGGTTTGGAGAAATGCGTTTAAGTCGTTTCTGGAGATCTCTGCGTCGATTTTAATCTCTTGTAGGCAGATAAAGTCTGGAAGCCAACAAAAGTTAGAAACCGAAGGCAACTCAAACTTAAATAATGCATCTGAAATCGCTTGGGGAAAACGAGTTCTCAAGGAAGATATTTCATTTAATGACTAAGTTCGGCCCCCTGAGGGCAATCCTACGATAGACCCAAGAGGGAAGGACGTGCGCAAACAGACACCAAAGCGGGACGACAGAATGCGACGTGGAATGAACATGGAATGATTGAGGGGCAGCAAAGAGAGGGGCCTCCAGCAGCTCCGTCACGACACGACGTGTGGAGTAGACGTTTAGAACTCTTCGTTCAAGGTTCACGCCATTGTCGGATCTCCAGGAGATATACACGTCGGATAGCCAAGCTTTTTTCACGTGCAGTCGCTGTCAGAGAAGCTTTTTTCTAAAAATCTGCCGCATAGTCCTTTCATACCTTCTATTGATCTTAGCTCGTATTCACACATCTCGGGAGTTTTTTTCCTTTTATTTTTTTAATAAAGAGATTGAAACTTGAATTGATTGAAAGAACAACTCACATGAAAAGAACTCACCTTGAATAGGTGTTTGCATACCCTCCTAACTTTGTACGGTAGATTCTCTGATTTTGTACGGTATATTCTCCTTTAAAATTTCTTTTAAATGTCTAAGTACTGCCCTTATCTTTATATTATACTTATGTTGTATATGTGAAGGTCCAATACAAAGATGAAATTGAAATGTTGGGTAGTCTAAATGTTCTTTTCTGCATATGCAAGTGTTAAAAGCATTTTTCATGATGTGTGACTTATTTTTGAGTACTCTAAAAGTGTAGATGTTAATTCCAGAGGTCCAAATCATAAAATTGATTAATAAAGTGTCATTTATTAAAAAACCCATGACCTTATATCACTATACATCTTGTTCTCATCTATTATCATTTTAGTCGTAGGTGCAACACTAAGTGGTCTGCCCGCGAATAAAAAATAATTACAAATAATCCTACATTGTGGAAGAGATGACATAGTGCATAATGTATTACATAGACTCATCAAATAATACACATGCTCATTGGGTAATTGGAAGTTGTGAAAGTTATGATGGAATGTGCAAGAGAGCAAGGATTACGACCACCACATGCTTGAGAGATGACTCTCCTCCCAACCAAATGCCTCTATATATAGCTCTTTCCAGGGAACTGCCTTCTTGGGCAGGTGGATACTAACCATTCAAGTGTCAGCCATGTAACTACATGTGCGCCAAGTGTCCCAGTTAACTCGAGTTAACTCAAGTGGATGCTTCTAGAAGGCTCTAGAGCTCTTTGGGCAAAACACTCTCCCCATGTACCCCATGGGGGTTGAACCCAAGACCTCCTCCTTCACATCCTTGAGACTTAACCACTAAGCTAAGTGGATCACTTGTTCACAAGAGCACAAGACCTCCTAGTAAGTCTAAACTCGAGATCTTTGGTCATACACACGGATGACCAAACGGTGTCCGATTTCAGATCTGTCTGAACCGGCCAGATCCTTGGATCATAGACTTACTTTATTACATTCTTCCCCCCTTGGAAAATATTTTCGTCCTCGAAAATAGAGCTATATACATACTGTAGGCAACCCCCGAGCCTCATGTTCTAAAACTGGAAGAACATGGTCATGTTCTAGAACTGGAAGAACATGTCTCATCTCTGTGGTGGCATCCTTGCCCAAATGATTCAAAAAACTATCCAGGTTTGCACTTTGATGAACGGGACAAAGTACAAACTAGTGAAGAATAATAAAGGTGGATCTAATCACATCCCTGGCCAATTCATAGTTTCTAGATGTGCGATCTAGGCACAAACATGTGAATTGGGTGGATTCAAATTACTAGTCCATTTCTAGGCATAACTGATGCATGGACTTAGTAATGAAGGTAGGATTTTTATCCCTTGCAAGACTTTGAGAACTCTTGATTCACTTGAATTTGATTTGAAGAACTTGAAGTTTTGGTTGTCCCCAAACATCTAACTTGGATGTTTATACAATGGTTTACTTTGATCCAACAGTTACGTGATTTTTTCACCCGACTAGAGGACTACTTTGTCCAAAATGGGTTACAAAATCCTATATAAACTGTAGGAGAAAGTTACCATTTCTGTTGAGTCAACCATACTAACTTCACCAATTCAAATTCAAAATGAAAATTGTCCAACTTAGGACACTTTTCTCAAAGACTTTAATTGAAAGTTCTTGGGAATTGTCAATCTGCTGAGCAATTCCTAACTTCCCTATTCTAGGGTATACTGGACTCTAGGAATTCCTTTATGCTATAACTTGAAGCAAATTCAAATGAATAAGTCCACTTAGACTTATCATCTTTTGAAGATTGAAAAGGTTTTTGTACATAACATCTATCTAGGATGTTCAAGTTAGTTATCTAATTCTAACCGGCTAACCCTGGTCTTATGCAAAAGGAATCAGATACCATGTCTGAGCCAATTCCAAAAGATTTGGAAAGCGAAAAGAAATAACTAAGACTCTGTACAACCAATTCAAACTTCGAATATACATAAACTTGTTATGAGTCAAAGACTAGATGACTTAGGACTTTAATTTTTCAAAGATCTATTTCAACAGGATATTGAAGCATTGTCTTTATCTTTAAGAGAAATAAGCTGGATTCTCAAAAAGATACAAAGATAACCAAAAACATCATCCAACCACAGGATACTAGTGTGGCAATTACCATCAGTGTGTCGACCCACTGAGGTTCATTTGATGAGTTTTTTACTCTAATAATGCTTCACTTGAGACCAAGTTCAGGTCACATTCAGTCTTTTTGACTCCTATTCGTGAATGCAATTCTTGTGCATTTCTTTGAGTCAAAAGAGTGAATTTACCAAGTTTCACTAGGAACTTGATACTTGACTTAGTCAATCAAATCCTTGGTTGAAAAGAGCAACTCAAAGTCAAAGTCCAACTTCTTTCAGAAATTTATCAAATATTTCTGATCAATAACACTTAAGCTTGAAGTGTTTTAAGAAGATCTTGGAAGTTACTTACTTCATATCTTCAGTTTCCTTGATCTTGAAGTTATCTTGAAGTATCGTAAGATACTACTTTCATCCTTTATGAATTAAACTTTCCTTGAAGTCTTAATTCCCTTGAGGATGAAACCTAACTTCAAAATCCAAACTAGGACTAAAAGATAATTATCATCCCACGGTCCGATGTCCCATACCATCTTTCCTACATCAATCTGAGTATAAAATCTGGTGTCCCATACCACCCTATTTTATATTCACATTAATGTGTGGGTGATTCTTATCCTAAAGTCTAAACATCTCTTGATAGAGTACCTTATCTCTTCAATTCTTTTACGAGAATTTAGAAGTTCCAGGTATTATCTCTAACTAGATTTTCTAGGTTTTGATTCCTTCACATGATCGTCTCACAATCATGTGCTTTAACTTGGGAACTTGAAAACCTCTTAACAGAATATCAATTCTTCTTTGCTAGGGTTTTCAAATGAAAACCAATCAAAATTCCAAGTACTTGAATTTTCTTGAATTCAAGTTCAATTGGTTTACCCTTGACCAATTTTGTAGCGACAAGAGCTTTTGACTTCTTGTCTTTAGATTCCTTTCTTTACTAATGCTTTAGGTACCTACCCCGGGGACTTTATATAGGAATCTCTCTACTGTCTAAGTCTTAAGCATCCGCTCATGCTTTCTGGATTTGTACCAAAATCCCTTTAAGGATAGGTAAACACTTATGTTTTACCTTCCACAGACTTAATTACCGTCTTTACGGTTGCAGACTACATTCTTGGAATTTCTTTACTCTGTTCAGACTTGGAACAACTTACTCTTTTTCACAGTTTTCCATCGAATAAATGGAACTTGAGTGAATCATTCCTAAAGAAAATTTGTATTGCCAATACTTGGGCAATCTACAGGGTAGTTCCAATCGCATGTTCTTGGACAATCATGGCCAAGCTTGATCAAGTCTTGTTGATCATGGGATAATAATAAAGACTTTATCTTTATCTTTTAAGATCTCTTTAAACTATCTAAAGCTTCTTTGCTTACCTGTAGGATTTTTTAGAGATCTTTCTCAAGTCCAAGCATACAGTTATGCCTTTCATATTCCAAAGCTAAGAATCTTTGATATACCTTTAGGTTATATCACAAATAGGACTTGAAATACCACTTCTAGTGGTTTGGGACGTCCAGGGAACTACTTATTGATTAAAGAGTATGAAGAATTTCAATCTCAATACTTGAAAGAATGCCATTTCTTCGAAGACTTGAGATTCCTTCTAGGGAATCAAATAACTTGAGCAAATGATTCATCTTGGAATCTTTTGCAAAAAGAACAGTTGAAAGAAATTCTTTCAAATAATATCCAAAAAATTTACTGATTCAATTGTATTCATTTCTTGAGTATCAAACTAGAGACTAAATATCACCTTTTGGATATGGTTTCCTATGCCACTATGAAAGTTGAACTTTCATTTATGTGATATCGACTTCTATTCTTGAGTTTGATACCAGACTCATTATTATTGGTCAATCTTCAGATGTTACTAGAGTCCTTTAAACATATTTCACTAATCAAATTTATGTTTAAAGTCCAAGCATCTATTGATGATTGATCCAATAGTAATGCAACTATGAACACTTTGAACTTTATAATTTGTTTAGGAGAAGTTCATGGATTTAAGATCCATTTCTTGGAACTTTTCTATTCCTAAAGATTTGCTTAGCTAGTTGCATCATTTACCAGAGATGCAACTATAGCATCCAACCTTGGGATGCTTGAGAAGTTACATAAAGTATAACTAATCAAGTAAAGCTTAGCCGCATGACTTTCTAAGTACATCTGGGACTTAGAGTCATCATACATCACAAAAGAGTTTGCAAGTAATTAAATTTTCTTGGTTATCAAGAAAATTTATTACTTAGCTTTCTCCTAGTGCTTACTTATACCTAGCAAGACATCTATCATACTTAACTGTCATTAAGTATTTGTCTTTGATAGCGGAGTATCGACTTGGGAAGAAATCGACTAATTACTTGAGTTGCAAACTAGAACTAGTATGTCTTTGCAACTAACTAGTCCTTGGTCTGCCCTAATGTCAAACTGCGAGCTTTATAAAGTAAGCTAAATACTAAGAGTATATTCTCATATCTACTTGCAAACAACATTCCATTCTATCATGCAAATGCATGTATCTACATGCAAAAGCATATGCTCACATGCGTATGCATACATGTTCTTTGCATGCCCAAAAAATAATACAACAATCATGCATGAGCTTGATGCATGATTTTTTTCTTGTACTAAGAATGTATATCATGCAATCCTGATGCATGTATATCCTTTCCTTTGTCCTAATGCACTATGATATAAAAACATACCCTTGAGGTGCAATAGAAAACTTAACTCAATGGAAAGGAAATATGTATTCAAACTACCAAAATACATTCTTTGATGCACAAGGATCTTTTGAAATCAAGTCTTTCCTTAATGCAAACTAATGCTTGGAATGAGAAATGGATTAATTCATTATTCTAATCTAGACTTAATCAATTGAAATCTTGGCTATTTCAATGTGCATCTAGGATTAAGTGTAGAATAATGAAAACAAGATAAATCAAGCATTAAGGCCAAGCAAAAACTGGAAAATACTTAGCTTTGATCATAGCTTCGTCCATCCCTTGATCCTTTGGAAGAGCTATTCTCTAAAGACTTTGGTCCGAATTCAAAGTTTGTTTGACTTTGATCACCAAAGGCCTCCGGATCTTCACTCTAGAGCTCTACTTCCGATCTTCTCTAGGAATGGATGGAGTGAGATCTGTAACTGGATACCCACATGGGTTCGAGTCCTGTATATGGTCCTCGAATATGGAGCTGTCGCTTGGAGGTTGTCATGGCGGTTGTTGCATGAATCATCCATAGAAGTCACGTGGGGTCAATCCCCGAGCGCGTGACAGAAGTTTATAAGTGCTTTTTTACTCCTTGATAAGGTTGTGTTCAGCCTGAAACAAATAAATCCGGACTGTCGGCGTTTAGGAGTCATCAACTTGGCTTGGCTCCATGGTTTTCCGAGCAGCCCAACTAGGTAGAGGGCATGAGATCGAATCCTCCGTTTGCCACAGCGTCTGCCACAGCATGAAGAAGTTTTTTGTTTTCTTTGGCCTAAATAAGGTCTCTTCGGCGCTTAACTGAAAGTATTTCCTCCGTCAACAGCGCTTGTTAAAAAGCGGCGGCACCAGAGAAGATGAACAACGCTTGGTTATCGTGGGTGAGTCGTTTCTCTCTGGAGAAGGAGGACATCGGTTCAATCACCGTCACCAACTGTCGATAGCATGAACCGGCCAGATCCTTGGATCATAGACTTACTTTATTACAGAATGTTTATCTTATGTAAATGAGGATCTCTTAACATGGTCTCTTGGAGGATCTTTATAGGAGTTGCCATCAATTATGGAATAAAAATATTGAAAATCATTGCATAGAGTTTGTAACAAGACTTCTAAATATAAAAAATATCATCATAAGTACATATTGGACTTTTTATGAACTATTATTTTTAGTCATCATGTGGTTTCCATTTGTGTTGTAATCACTAGCCCATGACTCTTCATTCTCATTCCTTGTTTCAAAAAGGGTGACTTAACAGGTGTCCCACCAAAGCACTACAACTGATCACTCCGTATGAGGTTCGGCATGGTTGCAAGCCATGTATTGCTCATCTACATGAATTTGCTTGTCTAGCATATGCATTAATGTTTGAACAACAATGCAGGAAATTGGATGATAAAGCAGTGGTTTGAAGCAAGCGCCACATGCTTGGTTTGAAAAGATACATGCCTACTTGATTGCGCATGGTTTTGAGAACAGTCCAACTGAGAGCACCTTATATATCCAACATGGAGATGTTGTACTTCTGATCATTGTAGTATATGTTGATGACATGCTCACTGGTCCTAATGAGAAGCAATTTAAGGCTGATTTGCATGCTGCTTTTGAGATGTCAGATTTGATGCATTTGCATCATTATTTGGGCATTCAATTTATCCAAGTTGTTGGGGGAATAGCTTTGCGTCAAACAAAATATGTTGACACATAATTGCATCATTTTGGCATTAAAGACTGCAAACCTATTGCCAGTCCTATGCAAACAGGTTTATGATTGAGTCTTCACGATTTTGGATGCATTTGATGTTGTTCTCTATCAATAGGCTGTTGGATGCTTGATTTACTTATGCATAACTCGACTTCATGTTCACTTTTTTGTCTCTCATATGAGCAGGTTTATACATTGCCCAAGTGCAAAGCATACTCATGTGCCCACTATTGGTTTTCACTTCATGCTTGGTAGCTCATGCATATCTTCATTGAGCAAGAAGAAACCTATTGTGGCCACTTCTAGTTGTGAGGCTGAGTATAGGGCAACTTTCATAGCGAGTGTTGAGTGTGTGTGGCTTAGAAACCTTTTGGTTGATTTGGGTGTTGATCAGTTTTCTACCATCACCATCTTCACCAACAATTAGAGCACATTAGCAGTTGCAAGAAACCCTGTGTTTCATGCTCGCACAAAGCACATTGAGGTGCAATATCATTATGTTAGGGAGAGGTTCTCTACTAAAGAGATCAATTTGGCATATGTACCCACATAGGATAATGTTGCAGATCTTTTCACAAAGGATCTACCTAGGGAGAAGTTTGAAGCTTTTCACAAATCTTTGGGCTTTCTTCCTTTTGTGGTTTGATCTCTTTCCACATAGCTTAGCACTTCCTTATACATGAGTGCCAACTCCTTGTTCACTCCATAACTCCTAGGGGGGATTTTTTGATATATTTCCATAGTGATGTATGTAAACACACATAGGACCCCCCTCTCACTTTTTTTACTCTTTAGGAGGGGTTTTTTCCCCGGCTTATATATACACCTATAACCCTAATGGGTCTCTTATCTTTGTACATTCACTTGGTAATACATCCTATATTATGTTGTACTCCAAGCTTCTTCTTCTTCTTCCTTGTGTTGTTCGTGTGCTTTCATAGACCTCAAACTCCAAAAATACGTACATACATGCATGCGTGCGTGCATGCATGCATACATACATACAGACATACATACATACATACATACATACGTATGTACATGCATACATACGTATGTACATGCATACAAACGTACGTACATACATGCATATATACATACTATAAGTACATACAAAAGTGAATCAAATTATATTAAATGAGTTTTCTATTTATAGTGAATGTCGAGAAAGTCCTAAAAAACAAGCATATTTGACATGCGTGAGGCCTAAAATGTCTTGCAATCCTTCTTTTGAGTGTTCTTATTGCTTGGCTTCACATCTAATAGATGTACATGCATTCCATAGGAGAAGAATTGGTGGTACCTTTCTTTGCTCTTCATATTCTTGTAACATGTCAATTAGTTCATAAGCAACATAGTGTATGCTTATAAATATCATGCTTATGTATAAAATTGCATAGATTCTTGCATGTATGCACATGATGGAGTTCTTGTGCACATGATGGAACTTCAGATAACCTTCAAGAATGAAGTTTAAGGTAGGCCGTCAAAATACAATTTTGCATGGAGGCACAGAAATGAAGCTCTGGATATTATTCGTCAGTGTCATGTGTCCGTGTGCTGCTAAGTTTGAAAATGCCACCAAATTTGCTGAAATTTCCACCACGGGGGAGATACATAATAGAGAGAGCCACACAGAGCAGTTGTTTAGAATACGCCATTGACAGTTCACTCTCCTGTGTGTGTGTGTGTGTGTGAGAGAGAGAGAGAGATGGATTTGCTGGTGTTCTGTGAGTGCGCTTGTGCTATCCTTACCCTTCTCTTTGTAATGAGGACGATCCTATCTTCGGGGAAGAGGAGGCAGGGCAATCGCCTGCCCCCAGGACCTCCTGGACGACCTATCCTTGGCCATTTGCATCTCCTTCAACTGCCCTTACACGAGTCCCTTCACAAGCTCGCTCAACAATACGGGCCCATCGTCTTCATCAAGATGGGTGCTATGCCAACTGTAGTTATCTCTTCCCCGGATTTGGCCAGAAAATTCCTTCACGAACATGATCATGATTTCGCAGACCGCCCATCAATGGAAGCAAGCAAGCGAATTTTTTTGGATAATGGATCCATGGTTATGATGGAGTATGGCCCTCTTTGGCGCGAGCTCCGCAAGCTTTACACTGTACACATGCTCAGCGTTAGGCGCGTGGGGATGTTTGAGAGGTCCCGGCTCGAGGAAATGCACACGTGTCTAGAGACCCTGCAGAACCACGCATTGAGGGGAAAGCCTAATGTAGATATGAGAAAGCTTGTGTTTAACACGGTAGGGAATATGATGTCAAGGATGTTGTTCAGCAAACGACTGTTCGATCTAGATGAGGCATTCAGCGGTGAAGAATCCCATTTCAAGGCAATAGTCGAGAGGTCTGCAGTCGTGTTCGGGACTCCGTTCCTGGGAGATCTTATTCCGTGGCTTAGTTGGCTCGACATCCAGGGCCTTCGAAGGATGATGGATGCCTCCAGAAAGGAATATGACGACTTCTTTGAAGCTATTATTACAGAAAGGATTATGGAAAGAGAAGGCCATGCTGCTGCTGATGATGATGATGAGAAAGATAAGGACTGCTTGGATACTCTGTTGAAGTTATATACAGAGGATGGAAATCTAGACAAGAAGCGCGTCAAGTGCATATTGATAGTCAGTGGAACAAATCTCTATTTCTCTGTTCACATGTTTACACTTCGACACCACATGGAGAAAATAATCACCGACAATTGCATCCGTGTACATACTTGTGAATGCATAAATTCTTCTTCAACATATATTGGGTTTAATGTCCACATGTGGATAATTAAGTATTTAGTGCATCGTTCTGCATATTAGCATATAACTGTCCAGACGTTGCTGCTAAGGTGTTATCCCACGCGCATAGTTGTTCATATAGTTGCATACATTTTCACTCTTCATCTTCTCTGACATATCTTCCTGGATGTCTTTTGAAAAATTTCCAACATGGTGTTAGCATATCTTCCTGCTCTCAGTACTTGTTTTGTGCATGGATGTCTGCACATAGTAGACATAAATGCATACATGTGTGTATATAGGTACGTGTATGTATGCATGGATGTGTACAGGTGATTTGATCTTCTGATAGAACGAGTTGCATGCCTTGCAGGATTTAATGTCAGCAAGTGTAGAGACAACAACGACTTCGATTGAGTGGACAATCGCTGAGCTTTTGCGAAACCCGAGGCACCTGAATAAACTCCGGGAGGAGCTGGACATGGTTTCTTCAAGCGATCCCCACCACAATTGTCTGGAAGATCCTCAGTTAGGAAATCTCAAGTATCTTGAAGCTATAGTGAAGGAGAGCCTCAGATTGCACCCACCTTTTTCTGTGGATATGCGCCAGATGTGCGGGGGTCTGAAAAATGGTTTAAAAGTGGGGGAGTATTATTTTCCAGCGAAGACTAGGCTGTTGACAAATCTATGGGCTATGGCCAGAGACACCAATGTATGGGGATCAAGTGCCGGCCAGTTTTGCCCGGAGAGATTCTTGGTTGATGAGGACTCACGAGATGTACGAGGGCAACACTATGAGCTCCTGCCGTTCGGGACAGGACGGAGGGGATGCCCTGGAACGAACATGGCTTTGACTGTGGTGCCGTTTGTAGTGGCGAACCTTGTGAAGGCATTTGATTGGGAGATTCCTGATGGGGCTGTGCTGGACCTTTCGGAGGGAGCTGCTCTCACAGCCCCCATGGCGAAGCCCCTCATTGCTGTACCTTGCATTCGCAGGAGTAGTAGTAGTAGTAGTTAAGAGAGCTGGAGCAAAGTGACGAGGGGCTTGGATTTGAAATCCTCCCTGGAGTTGAGCTGGTTTGGCCTAGTGTTAAAGCTTTGAACGAGCTGGATGGATAATCCACCTTCGATATCCGTATAGGTACTCTCACATAACCATACGTTCATATGTGAAAGGGTGCCCACCACTTGTGAATTATGAAATGTAAATGGTGCCTCTACCATACGAGTTTGGGTATGTATTATTCAAATGTCTATTTGTATGTGTATTTGAAAAAACTTAACAGGACATGGATCTTGTAGTATCCTTTCACTTAAACGAGTCATGGTTTTGAAAGATGGCCTTAAAACAACCTTTTGTATCTCGTTGTGCCATAGGGTGTTGGAGGTACATAGGATTGGATGTTTTTTTAGTCGCGATTCAGCAAGTATTTACTCTCCTAGCTTTAACTTTGAAAGAACAACTGCACAAGTGAATGTGCATAGTACCCGTGGGACTCCTCCTATCCTACAAAGCAAGGGTTAGACCAAGTTACATCTAAGCCACATCTGACTTGAATTTGCCAAAGCCTTACATGTCCAGCTTGAGGGTTGAACATTGGACCTCTGCCTCAATAGGCTAGTGACTTACCAATCCACCTACAGGATGTGGAAGGACTTGATGTTTTTTTGACATGTTACAATAACTATAAAGGACAACTACTACTTGCAACTGAGTATTAATAGATGTACAATTTTGATTATCATCGAAGACTAGTAATGCATTTCAAAAGGACTTGATGTTTTTTTGAAACACATTACTAGTCTTCAATGAAAAAAATTTGTATATCTATTAATACACAATTGTAAGTTATAGTTGTCCTTTATGTGTTTTAACGTCCATGTAGGGTTACATTATGGCATGTAAGGTTCTACTTGTCACATGTACATCGGTTGATATTGATGGGGTAATTAATGGTGAAATGTCTTAGTGGTAGGGTGCCTAAAGGTGGTTGATTGGAAGAAAGAAAGCAGGTTGGAGTGAGAGGGTGGTGGATAGGCAATTAACTCTCTTGATCAGTGGTTAGATACCCTAGGCTTTTACATGGGTTGTATTTCTTGAATGTATTAGTTAGGTTGTTGGATGTAGGTGTTGCAATAGAGCTCATTGATGTTTATTGTTATTGGTGGGGATTAAGATGTTGAATTGGGAGGAATATCTATAAGATATCTTTTAGCAATTTTGTTCGTTAACAATCTACAATATGGCAAGAGGATTGGCAAGATAGTGGTGACAACACAACAACAAGATATCAAGCTAGGTATTTTACCAAGCTTGACCTTAGATCAAGATATCCTCAAATTAGGATTAGGATAGAGCATTTCCCTAAAACTGCTTTTGGGACTAGATATGGGCGTCATGAGTTTTTGGTGATGCCCTTTAGTCTCACCAATGCTCTTGCCACTTTCATAAAGCTCATGAATAGTGTTTCATGGACATACCTAGGGTAGTTTGTAGTACATTTTTTTTGTTTATCTTATGATCTATAGTAGATAAGAAGAGGAACACTTGCAGCACTTGAGGAAACTATTCCAAGTGTTACGAGAAAATTTTCTCTTTGACTCTATTCCAAGTGTTACGAGAAAATTTTCTCATTGGCATATGAAAAAATTTTCTCTTTGCCAATGAGTCAAAGTGTGAATTTTTTAATACAGACTTTGCTGTGCTAAGAGGCAAATCAACCTTCTTACAAGCTTATAGTCTACACCTTTCTCTCATTTCAATGATTTGTTCGATAGGAAAATCGAAAGAATTATGGTGGACTACGCATCCAAGAATATGTCCAAATCATGTGGCCACCGACAAAATTAAGTGGCGTGGTTTGTTCAGTGGTGTTAGATTTGATGCAACACGATCAGCTCCCTTGACAGCCCAAGTCACGTAAAACAAAAGGCTTCAACATGAAAGAGGTACAAATTGTCATCCATGATATTCATGATATTCACTTACTCTTGGAATACAAAACTAGGAGCTGTCCAATCACTTTGGAGGGGGGCAACTGCCTAGCTTCCTTAGTTTCGATAAAGTGGGCACCAAAAGCTGGAGGGCATCTCGAGTGAAGATGATTTTCTTCCCCTCAAACATTGTGCTTGATAGAGATACAATTACTCGATAAGTTACCCAGTGACTCCGAATTTGTGGCTTCCCAAACACATCACAAAATTGATAATTCAATGCTCCGAGGTGAAAAATCATGGGTGTGAGTTCTTCCAAACTTGTGGCTTCTCAAACACATCAAACAATAGATAATTCAATGGTATGAGGTGGAAAATCATGGGTGTGGTCCAAACGGGTGTGGTGTAGTGGAATGCCATGAACGCAATGGGGCAGTGTTCTTTGGTTAAGTCCCATTGACTTCAAGTCCCACTCACTGAACAATTCAAATTTCTTGTACTCTCATATAACCATACATTCATATGTGAAAGGGTGCTCACCACTTGTGAATTATGAAATGTAAATGGTGCCTCTACCTTGCGAGTTTGGGTATGTAGTATTGAAATCTCTATTTATATGTGTATTTGAAAAAACTTAACAGGACATAGATCTTGTAGTATCCTTTCACTTAAATGAGTCATAGTTTTGCAGGGTGGTCTTAAAATAGCTTTCTGTATCTGGTTGTGCCAAAAGGTTGTTGGATATACAGAGGATTTGATGTTTTCTTTTAATGGAGATTCAGCAAGCATTTACTCCCCTGGCTTTAACTTTGAAAGAACAACTACACAAGTGAATGTAAAAAGTACCCGTGGGATCCCTCCTATCCTACAAAGCAAGGGTTAGACTAGGTTAAAACTGAGTCACATATGACTTAAACTGGCCAAAGCCTTACATGTCAAGCTCAAGGGCTCAACATTGGACCTCTGCCTCAATAGGTGAGTGCCTTACCAATCCACCTATGGGATGTGGATGGACCTGATGCTTTTTGAAATGTTACTATAACTATAAAGACAACTACTACTTGCAACTGTGTATTAATAGATGTACAATTTTGATTATTATCGACGAGTAGTAATGCATTTCAAAAGGACTTGATGTTTTTTTGAAACAAATGACTTGGACATATAGTCTCACAAGATGGAATCTTGATGGATCCTAACAAATTACTGACTATCATGGAATGGCCACATTGCAAGAACTTGGAAGACAAGGGAAGGAAGTCTCTTTTTGCCTACCAACACCTGTTGTGTAATAGGTCTTTTCCTGCTTGGATAAGGCTTTCAGTGTTAAAGAGTTTGGTATTCCATGTGATTACGTATGGGGCGGAATAGATGAGGACCCATGGACAAAATATTTTTGGGAAGCTTGAGAGGTTGGTGGCAACGGGAATGTGGATGATCTATGGCAAAGGGGCATGGTCTACTATGGTTGTTGGTGCTATGATGCACAGAGAGTTCCATATCCCTCCACTAGTAGCCTATTTCGGTGGCATGAGGGGATGGCTTTTTGAGAAGTATCTGGATAGCCCAACTTGGCTCCGGAATCTGCTACAAAAACCAACGGGATCTCGATTCTAGAAGTGGATGTGGATTTCTCGAATGAAGTGATGGAAGGAAAGTATGTACCGGAAGCTACCCTCAATTCGCTTAGGTTTCATGTCTGGGCAAAGTGAGAATCGGCCAATCATTCTGTCGCTTTGGGCCCCTATTTGGAATTTAATTTGATGGAATCAGAGGGATGCCTTCATAGAAGTGCTTGTAGTTATTTGCTTAGTCTAACTGCAGAGTGCATGCTTATGCTTGCTAGAATAGGGGGGTTGTACTTGGCAGATAGGATGGAAGGGAGAGGCAAGAGTAGATGTTCCCTTTGCGCTGAGGTGGAGAGATATGGTTCCCTATCCCATGTGATGGTGGAATGCACTGTGGTGGCAGCTCTTAGGGGGAGATGGTTGGATCCTCTTATCAATGGTTTAATTCAATGTTTGGATTATGGTCCCATGTTTCCTTCAATTATGATCCTTATCCTCCTTGGAGGGGGGATTTCCAGAGTTAGCTTGATCCATTGGGTTAAGTCTAGTCCGCACTCTAGGGGGGTAGTAGCTAAGTTCATCTTGGTTGCTTCCTTCCTGGGTGAAGCTATACCCAAGTATATGAGAGTTTTCTTTGATACTTGACAGATCCTCTTCGGAGGAGAGGATGTCATGCTCCCATCTGATCCCTCTCAGTTCGCGTTTCCGTTCTTTGGTTTGAGGGAGATGAAGATTCATGGGCTAAATTTGTGAGAACTCTAGTGCTTCATGTTTTGGGTACAACTTCACCGGTCACTAGTGAAGAGAAGGGAGACTCTGAACTGGTGTGTGGACTCCACCTATGAGCCGATGCTCCTTGTGGGCATGACGTTCCTTTCTCCAGAACACGTCAAGTAGGCAGGTTAGCTTGGTGAGGAACTTGTTCGAAGTCCGCATACTCCAATGTCGTGACCGGGGCATTGGGTATCTCACCACACTGATCCTTGGGGGTTAGTTGACCACAATCTTTGGGTTGCAAGATCACGTATAAGTTTTCTCTAAAAGATGAAGTGGCAGATAGATTCTGCCTTCTGAGCGGGTAAGCCTCCTTAGGCTCCCATCCCTGACTCAAAAAATTGAAATCAAAATTTAGATCTTCATAGGTTTGTCAAGTTGCTATCCAAGATTCATCAAGAACTATGCCAAGATTGTTGTACCAATGATGGACTGAACATATAACCGATCCTAATAAGCCCTTTATGGTTGAGACTAACGTGAGTGATTTTACTATCGGGGTGGTTTTAGGTGAAGATGATCGACTACTAACTTTTGAGAGAAAAAATCTAAAACAAGCTTAGAAGGATTACTTTGCTTATGAGAAGGAATTTTGTGCGATTGCTTATTCCGTGAAGAAGTGGGATCATTATTTATATGGTGCAAAGGTTATGATAATGTTTCATCAAAAGAGCATTAAGTGGATATCTAATCAAACAAAACTTAAAGTTCATAAGGCCCGTTGGATAGAGACCTTTCAAGATTTTGACTATGGGCTTAGGTATAAGAACGAAAAATTTAATATGGTGGCTGACTCACTTAGCTGCATGCCTATGCTCAATGAAGTGAGTTTTACTCAAATCACTAGTGAACTACGTGAGTCCATTAGATTCAAATGTAGGCTTGATCCTACATATTTTGAGATCTAAAAAGCCATAGTTGAAGGGGATCTTGAAACATAGGTTTCCAATGAGGATGGAGTATCGACTAATACTCAAAAGGATTCGAGTGGAAGAACTATAATATGCATTATGAATATTTATTTATAAAAGCAAGGTGTGTTTCCCTAGGGATTTTGAGATGAGATGAAATGTATTGCATGAGTTTCATGACACACCTAATGCATTTTAGGCTGTTGGAGCAAAGCTTCTTACATTTGTAAAATATGTATTTCGTAAATCATCGAAATTGATGTGTTTGCTCATAACAATGTAACCGTTCAAAAGTACGATGAAATATCCATTTAGTCGGAGACCACACTTCTACAAGTGGTGCTTTCGACACAAATGCAGTTTAAGTAAACTTGGTGCGCTCCATTTCTTCTTTCCATCTCTCATCAATCTATTGTTCGCTATTCTGGTCTAAGAATTGTAATGACAGTGTAGTGATAATTATATGTGATGCACCATAAAGTGTCTAAGTAGCTGACTCCAGTAGCGGGCATGAGAACACCGGTCTGGGTGAAGGAAGAAAGTAACTATAAGTGTAGATGATTATTGCACCATGTGAATCAGGAAAATTAAAAGGCTTGGGAAACTAGAAACCTTATAGCCAAGAACCCTAAAGTAACAAGAAAGAGTGTGTGGTAGTTTGTACGTTAGTCTTTTCTGGGACAAGAATTCTTTTTGTGCTAGCCATAGTCTCTGATGGTAAGGTTAACACTAGTGATCTTGCTAGAGACTCACGGTAACAACGAAGCCTTTATAGAAAGTGTGTGAAGCATATGCCTACTTTGAGATGCTGCAGTCTATTGCATAACTTTTTGGTCATTGATCAAATAGTTTTTGTCTAGGTCCGAGTGAGAAGAAAGTTCAGATGTTGTTGATCAATTTATCGTACAAAGTATGGCATGAGAAGAAATGGCACTATGACATTCTTTCCTTGTAGGGGCGAACAATACAAATCACATGTTTTTCCAATCCACTATTGTTAACGAAGCAACCAACAGGCCCACAAAGTGTGATCTTAATCAATTTTGCATGTACACCGCTATCAAAGATGCTTTTTTCCATGAGTTCAAAAAAAATGAAGCACCCACTCAAATCTTTGACTTTTTTGCAAAACAACAAGCAGAAATCACAGCAGTTCATCTAGGAGTACCTAACCGCCTTCAAAAATCATTTATGGTGGATCCCCGACAACAATGCATTACCAACAGGTGACACTAGTGAATGGTTTACTTAGTGCCACAACTTCACAAATCATGATAATCAGATGCATCAAAGATATGACTCTGGACGATGTAGTTGATATGGCCTTGCAATTGAACATAAAGTGGGTGCAAAGCATGACATAATTGATATGGCCTTGCAATTGGAACATAAAGTGGGTGGCTTTGCAAAGGATTTAGAGTGGTTGCTAGTAAAAACAAAAAAAAAAGGACCAAGAGGATTTCATGAAACAAGTACTTTGTACAAAGTGTAGAAATGCAGGCCATCCTACAATCAATTGTGCTTTGAACCTGATGTACTATGTGATGCCATGCTACAATCAAGTACCTTGTACAAAGTGTAGAAATGCAGGACATCCTACAATCAATTGTGCTTTGAACCTGATGCCAGTAAAAACAAAAAAAAAAGACGACCAAGAGGATTTCATGAAACAAGTACTTTGTACAAAGTGTAGAAATGCAGGCCATCCTACAATCAGTTGTGCTTTGAACTTGATGTACTATGTGGTCTGTCAATGTGTGGATTACACGATAGGTATTTTCCCCTATAACACAAAAATGAACAACTAACCAACTATCAATGTATTCATATAGGATCTAAAGGAGCCTTCCATAGGTTACATTCCACCACATGGATGGAGCCAACAATATCCAAATTATCCATTCTACAGGCCGTATGCTAACACAAATTTTGGTTATACCAGATGACATGCTATGTATAATATTAATGATGATCAAGGAATGCCAATGAGGTTCTACTTTTATAGCAAACTTTGACACATAAGACACAATTGCAAAGAAGCATAGGAGTATGATAAAAGGACAAAGGTAAGGCAAGATCCCATGGAAAACATGGTGGTCATCACTTCAATGGAAGTGCAATGAGCAGTTGTGCAAACTAGATCCTAACAAATGTTATAATAATCGGTAGTAATATTTGAGCATGGTTTCAAAGAGCAATAGAGAATGGCTACTAAGGTTGTAAAGTGGAATAAGAAAGCAGTGTGCGGGTTTCGGCAGCCTCCAATTACAAAACAAGCCTCTACTAGTGCTAATTCCCTAGTTCTTGTGCCACAATGGAGTATAGATAGGAATATCATTGCGGATAATAGAGCATGTCCGAGTCCATGGGAATTATTATCTCACACAGAAATTACATTACCACTAGAAAAGTTGCTTGCACTTGTGCTAGGCTTTCGATAGAAGCTCGATCCGTAGCTACAACAAGAGTTGTCACCAAAGAAGCTACAACAACAATGTAATTAGAAAATGCTATTAATGTGGATCATGCGGCCCTCTTAATTCCTTTATGGTTTAAGAATAAGTGTATACATAAAGTATTAATAGACAAAGGCTCTAGAGTTAATATAGTTATGGTTGCTCTCTATAAATAAATGGATTGACATAATATTGAGCTTGTTAATTCTTTTGTCCATATGGTTGATTAGTCAAGAATCCACCCGTTCGAGTTAATTCAGAATATACCCATGTCATTACTTGGAGCCACCTTCCTCGTGAGCTTTTTCATTCTTAGTCTCCTAGATCCTAGCTTAGATTATAACCTCCTTTATGGAAGACTTGGCTAAGGTAGGCTAAATTTATGCAAGATTGATCCTCCCACCATTTAATTTTCAAATATGAAATCTAAAATACGTAGTAACCCTTTATGACATAACACCATATGGTTTTGGCCATCTCCTGCAATAAGAAAAACGAGTAAACATGTTAAAAGGCCTGATTGATGATGGAGATAAAACGTTCTTAGAAGCCAAAAAGGATTTATTATCACTTGGAATAGTAGATTTTTAGGTTATATTTGACTAGGGGACCCTAAGTGCCTACATCATGAAAAGTATGATAGAAGAACCAAAAATTATTCCACAATTATATTGAGTTCTAGCCTTGGCCAAGGTGCACCATACCTATGTGTTGGAAGATGAGAGTGTTACTTATGATTCCCCAGAGGTGTTAATATATGTTACTTTAATTTCCAAGTTTCATTGAAATTTAGTTGATCTATTAAAATATTTTGTGGATTTCTTTGTTTGGGACTCTAAGGATATGAAGGGATTAGATCCACACATTTACTAGCACAAAATACTACTTAAACTAGCTCTATATCCTACAAAACAGCCTAGCTATAGGATGAATCCTAATTATGCACAACAAGTGAAAGTAGAAATCGACCATCTCTTCACTGTCTAATTGTTTCCATCAATCATGCCAAATGGATCTCACCAATCGTTATTGTCCCAAGAAGAATAAACAACTCTAAATATATTGATTCATCACATGTTATTGCTCACTTTTAATCTTGACTCAATGTGGGTGAACCTCCCACTAGCATCAAAAATTGTTTTCCAAACACTTCCATTTGCACAATCCAACCTGACCAGTCAAATGTCCAATGTGACTTAGCCACATCTTATTATGACAGTTAATTTACATTTTTATCTCTGTGTATACAATATGTCTTCACTTGTGATCCTTGTCAACCTACATGGCAACCCATATCAAGTAAAAGATTTCCTTTGGAGTAATTGATGCCACTCAAACCTTTCCACAAATGGGGCTTAGGTTATTGGAACAATCACCCCACCTGTCATTTCCACCAATAATAGATATATATTGACTTGAACTGACTATGCAATGTGTTGGGCCAAAGCTTGGGCTATAAAAAATGCTTCCTAGCTTCCTTATTATTTTTCTTCAATTTTTGGTGCAATTTTTGCATTTGTCCGACCTCTGCTTCTAATTGGGATATGATTCTAGAATTCTCTTCAACAGTTACTTTAAAAGTGTTATTTTCTATCATCGCCTCATGCAGATCATCCATAAATTCTTCATTGGTTGTACTCTCTCTAGCAGCATTCTCCACTCTAACAAATTCTACCTCTGATTGGAGTTGGTTAATATCAGCCATCATCTGCTCCCACTCTGTAAACCATTTATCTTTTTCCACAATCATAGAATTATACTTTTTTTGAAACTCTTCAAGCTTCACCAAACTCCAAGACAGTCCTCGGCTAAGTTTCCAAGTATTTCTAGCCTAACAATTTCATCATTGTACATCCATGAATAGATAATATCTATGCAGCGGACTGGAGGTAACTTCACCCTTTCTTCCTTACTCTTCCACTTCCCCACTAATCCGCACCCTTGCAAAGTATGTAACACCTATATTTTGCTTGAAGAACCTTGTTCAAAAAGATGTCGTTCTCTCTCTTCATCTTCCTGATTCTGTGCTGCCTCTTCTCCTCTTGCCTTCCTCTCTACTTCTTCCCTAGCCTTCCTCTCGGATTCTTTCTTTGCTATTCTATCTACTTCTTCCTTTGCTTTTCTCTCTGCTTCTCTCTGTTGATTCTCCGACACCTGTCGCCTTCTACACTCCTCTTCATCAACCTTGGTCTCTGCCTGCTCCTGAGAAGTTTCACCTCTAGATTTCCACTCTGTTGCTCTTTTCTTTAAAAGCTGTAAAAATACCTTACCCGAGCATACTGTGTATTCTCGAGGTAAGTACACCGGAGTCGTAAAAAGCAAGGTAAAAAATACTCCCAGCTTGGAGTCTAGTGTTGATGTTGTAGCATCACAAGTCATACTTGTCAATCCAGGAAGCATCTCATGAGACCCAAATGTTTGCGTAGAAGCACTCAACATACGTAATGGCGCTTCGTCAATGTACGATTAACAACGTATATCTATAGTACCTCCTTCACCATCCTCTATAGTGCATATATATGTCGCCCTCCTCTACAGTGCATATATCTGCAGTACCTCCTTCTGACCCAAAATTTTCGTATTGTGTTGTAAGACAAGAGAAGCGCTCTTCATTAGATCCTTAGACAATCCCACAACGATGATGCCCTCAATATCCATCCTCCTTCTGATAGTGCCATTTGCTTCCATGCTTTCCGTCCTGATGTGCAAAACAATTCACTTCCTGGAATGGCAAGCTCTTCTACTGTCACATTTTAATTAGGGATGAAAACAACCTTAAGCAAACTCCCAACATCTACGTCATTATTAACCAAAGAACCGACATCAGTAACAAGGTTGATGTTGTCTCGTCAAGAGACAGTTACACTTGACTATCCTTTTGTTTTGCTTAGGCATATGTTGCAAAAGTCTTCCCACCAATCATTACCCTCTGAGGCACAACAACCTTTCAGCCTTTCTCTGCTCTGAACAACATATCCGCAGTCTCCACCTTAATCATGTCTTCAATGTACACATCTTAATCATGTTCATTTCTTCTCTTCTCTCCCTTATCTATTCCTCCATAGTCAAACTTCTAGGGAACTCCTTCTAGGGTATTGGTTAAGAAGAGAAGAGAGTGATTGTGTGGATACTAATCTTTGGAATTACACATGGGAAGAGAGTGTGCCCTAACCTTTCGAACTCCGAGCCATGTAGTGTATGTGCTTCAAAAATTACTAGATCATACCTTCCATTTCCAAGCTTGTTGATGAAGTTGACGAGCCACATACTCCAATGATTTTTGTAGAAGAACCCCAAAAAGAAACTTATTCACACAATATTAGAGAAATTTCAACAAAGTTAATAGAAAAAATCAACATAATGACAAAAAGATTTCTAAAAACTACTCCTATCCTACTCGCGACTTCAAGAAACACCACACATAATGGATCAATCACCCAAAAAGGGGGATCCTCATCACACCAAAAATGGCTCATCTCAACAAGGTATTATGAATCTTGCAAGCCGCAAATGCTCACAAGAGCGTAACAAAATGAAGAACTCAACAAGTTATTATGAATCTTGCAAGCCGCAAATGCTCACAAGAGCGTAACAAAATGAAGAACTCAACAAATCATCATGAAAAACTTGCATACACATCTCTTTCACGCCAAAAACCATCACGTAAGTGACAAGAGAACGCTCCTTGACAACGGCGCCAAAAGTTGTTGACATTGTAGCATCACAACTCATACTTGTCAATTCAGGAAGCATCTCATGAGACCCAAATGTTTGCGTAGAAACACTCAGCAGACGTAATGGCGCTTCGTCAATGTACGATTAACAACGTAATTAACAAGAAGACACGACATAAGCATCGCTAATGATGCACATAATCGTAATCACAAGCATAATTGCGATGTAATCGCACATCAACGTGTCACAAGCGTTAGACAAGAAGAGAACAAGTACACATGCACATCATGACAACAAGAGAGCAAGAGTCTAACTACAAACTAGCATTATCTCATTACTTCTAGAAAAGCCCTCCCAAAAGAAGAGGTGGAGACCTCTTTATATACAAAATGGCAAAAAAGCATGCTATGTGGGATTTCTAAACTGAAAGGAGAATGAATCCCACTTATTCTCTAGTGTGGCACTCACACACACCTATACAAGAGTGCTTTATTAACTGAATGAAAGGTAGAAAAAGGTGCAAATGATGATGAAAATAGAGTGGATCCAAGAAATATATGTTGTATCTTCAACATCTAGCACTACATTCACAGCTCATCCAGTACATCCGAACAATCTTCAGACTTCCTTCTTCAACTTTTGAAAAATGATTTTGGCCCAATTTACTTGGGTCTTTGCAGATTCTTTCACTAGGGCATAGAGCTGTTGGGATACTCCGTAATGCTTAGCTTGTAGGTTGATAATCATTGTCATCCATAGTAGTTCCCACTTCAAATGGTTTTCATCCAGCAACTACGCAAATTTGTATTCCCCAGAACAGGGTTTACTGAGCCATACATAGATTTCTGCAGCATCGATAGGCTTTGTGCTCGACGTGATGCCCTCATTAGCCACGAAAAATTGTTCAGTAATTAACGCTGCCGACAACTAGAACACTTCCTAGCCAATGTGGATACTGATATCCTATGAGTTGATGTCGTTGCCATCCGTCTCCCTTGCAATGTCCATGGCAATATCCTTCACCTGCAGATAATGGCCTAATGTTGCGCCAATCCAGCATCACACATTGTAGGAGTCCTCTGCACTCAAACCATTCCTTCTGCTCTTGTGACAATGTCTATGGGATGTAGAGAAGGTGACAATCCGAGAAAGAAGCCGCCATCGCTATTCTTCTCCTCTTCTGCTTCGCTGTTCTAATGCACAAGAGCTCTATTCATTGTAGTCACTCTGTATGCAAACTCACCAAATAAGCCAAATTTGGCAAAGTGTGCAGCCTTTTATGCCCAGCATGCCTGTGTAGAGAGATGCGAGTTTGCGCCATGATGGATTAAGGATCATAACTCGCAAATCTGCACTAATTTCTAGCTCTCAAAATAAGAAACAATCATGAGATTTGAAACGTGGTGGCCGTCGCCATTCATTGATTGCATGTATGATTGCATATCAAGTAGTTAAACTATGCATCATGCCTGAGATCCCATGATCCGATGTATTTAATGGTAATATTTGCATTTAGAATTTTTTTCTCTTTTTTTTGTGTTTGAATTTATTGAGAACACTGATAGGGCCATAATTTAGATCCATTAATGATAGTCGAGAGAACGTCTCTGGTCAACAAAGCCAATCGAAATGAACTCGGACTGCACATCTCATGAATCCGAAACAGACTGTCCATTGTAATTTCAGTTTACCCACCTATCTCTTCATTTTGGAGTGAAAATACAGAACCAAATCCCTCAATCGAAAAATCTTAGTTTGGAGATTGCGATCATGCAACATCTTTTGACGGCTCTGAACTTCTTGGAGCAGTAAAAAGTTATGATAATGTTGCTCATCTAATCCCCACAACTGATCCATTCAATACGCAAAAGACTCCTCTGGAACCAACCGCTTCAACACCACAATCTAGAGACTGGGTACTACAAATTCAAAGGGTAGTATGGCCTCTTGTTTGTAGAGCAATTTGAAAGGTGTGCTACCGATCGAAACTTTATAAGCAGTGCGGTAAGCCCAAAGGACTATGGGGAGCATAATTTCCCACTGATCTGTTGAGTCAAGCAACAGGTTTTGAAGCATGTGCAATAACACCTTGTTAGTGCTTTCCGCCAATCCATTCGCCAGAGGATAATAAGGGGAGCTAAATTTATGCTTAATTTGGTAGTCTATAGTGAGTTCTGCAATCCACTGATTCAAAAAATGAGTTCCCCAAATGGAAACTAATTGCAATGGTAATCCATAATGCAGAAAGATATCATTATGCAATTTCCATGCTATAGTATGTGCAATAGCTTGCTTAGTTGCCCATGCTTTGGCCCAACATGTACAATAATCCGTACAAGTTAAAACATACAAGGCTCCGATATGCGCAACAGGTGGTTTGATGGGACCAATAAAGTCCAATCCCCATTTTTGAAAAGGTTCGAGGGGCAAAATCGACTGCAACGGAAAATGCTGACTAGGGCGAGGTTCTCCAGTTCGTTGGAAGGGGTCAAAATTCCATATTGCTTGTTGCACATCTAAGTTCATAGTTGGCCACCATAATCCATACTGTTGAATTTTCCGCACGGTAGTCGAATGACTGAAGTGTCCACCACCTTCTCCAGCATGAGCCTCCGAAATGACAGCTTGCACCTCATGTGGAGGAACATAGTGCATCCAAATGTTGGTTGGGTCCTTATGATATAGTTGGCCCATAATAATAGTAAACCGACTACATTGAGGGCCAAGTTTTTTGCGTGCTGCGAAGCTTAAGTAGGAGAGAGCAACACCATTCTCAAGAAAAGTAAGCATTTCTTTGTCCATGTGGGGTAGGTGAGAGGTGCAGTCTCTACTTGGAATAACGAAAAAACTTCCACATCCAACAGAGAATCATCAACTCCATCAGGGGGTTCCCCATGATCGATGTGTGAGAGATAGTTTGCAATAGCATGACTAGCGCCTAGGCGGTGAACGATATTGAATTCGAATTCTTATAAAAGTAGGACCCATCGAGCAAGGCGGACTACTAAATTCTGTTGTTTAACCAAATATAACAACACACTGTGATGGGCATGAAAAGTGAGTGTGCATCCCAACAAGTAATGCCAAAACTTCTTTATTGAATAGATTAGACCTAAACATTTGCATTCCGTCATCGAATAATTCTATTCATCAGTTGTGAGTCATCGACTAGCATAGTACATAGGGTGGAACCAACTTCAATCCTCCTTCTACATCAAGACACTTTCAATAGCTCTATCTGAAGCGTCCACAAATACATGAAATGATTGGGTCTAGTCTGGATCTTTCAGTATCGGTGTGGTGGCTAGCATTTTTTGTAAGCGCTCAAATGTTGTCTGTGCTTAAGATGTCCAGACAAAATTTGCCAGTTTCACATGTGCCAGCTTATTTGATGGGAATTCCCTAGGGGACCATGTTATAGATGTCAAGGAGATCATCTCATTCATGATTGCCCAATGCCTGCATCTACACAACCACAGTCAGTAGCAATACATGGCTTTTGTCAAGATTGCGGAAAGGAGCATCTCTTACGAGATTGCCCAAAGAATCCCAATAACATGCCAAAAATAACTCCAATTAACGTTATTGGTTTAGTTGTAGACTCAACAGGAAGTGTCACTTCCATTGCACCAGTGCAAATGGTCACTAGAGCCCAGGCTTTGCAACAGAACCCAGGAGTAGGTCAAGAGAAGAGTGTAGAGGTTAGTGAAACTGAGAGCATAGCCAAGAAACGGTCGAGAGCCTGGAGGGATAGCCGAGAGAGAATGAAAAGACAATGGTCTAAAAAGATGAGCGACTTAGAAGAAAGCATAAGAGAAACAAAAGCCAAAATTGTTGAACTCACCTCTCAAACAAACTCTCACATACCACCACCACCCTCATTTCCATCACCATCTAACCCAACATCTGTCCACCTACCTCAGACCATCCCACCACCCCCTAGAGTTGGATCAGTATTATCTGACCCCACTCCTGAAGACATAGACATGATGCTTAAGGCATATCAGACCAAAATCCAAGAAGGGCCAAATGTAACGGATCATGACAAGTGCTACCCTAGAGCTGACCTAGAGATAGAAAGAACCACACTGTGCGCGAAAATGGTCGCGTTGGCTCAGACCATGTTTGAAGCCAGCCGCCTCTTCAACTACTCTAGCTCAGCTAAGACACAATTGCACTTGGATGGACTCCTAGAGAAGTTAGAGAGCATAATTGCAAGATCTGCCAAGGAAGAAAAGAATCAAGGAAGAGATGATGCAAGTAAAAGAATAAGCCTCCCCCCCTAGGAAGCTTTTGTGCCCAATTCCACTGAACCAGACACCTCCTCTTCTATGAATAGGTACACACCAGAATTCCTACGAGAGATTCAAGAAGACAAATGGGCTAATGAAAGTGAAGTCCCTCCTCCCATTGAACTTGTGGATGACACACATGATCAATTCCCACAAGATATTCCTTCCATTTATGGAGAGCAGGAGAGTGCACAAAGTCAAGAGAGGTTAGACTTCGATTCTAACTCCCTACAGGAATTACCCCATTTCACAGGCCCATGGGAAGCTAAGTCTACTTGTATGAGAGCACCCACGGTCATGGTAAGAAACGAAGATTCAGTCATACCTAGGAATACGGAGGTAGTAAAAAACACTAAGGTGCAGTGCAACCTCACTTTAGAAGAGCTACTCAAAGTTAGGCCAGAATTATGGAAACACGTAGCTAACCAAGTGCCAGAAGTAGTGAAACCCCGTTCCCAGGTAGGTTCTCATAGAACAATGCCAGAAATTCCTCTAGACAAGATAGGAGATATGAGCGAAGGTGAAGAAGGAAACACCTATCTTCCCATTACCCATCAGGGGTACACAACCAAGGCAATTCTAGACTCAGGTGCAGGAGTTGCTATTGCCACCACTTCCCTATGGAAGCGTTGGGGCAAGCCAGCACTCAGGCCCACGAGGATGAAATGGCAGATGGCTAATGGACACATAGAAAGACCCTTAGGCTTGCTGGAAGGAATAACTCTCACTACATGCGGTGTTGAGTTTGAGCATACTTTCGCCATATGTGATTTCAGCAAGAACCATGCCTATGAGATGATTTTGGGAAGACCATTTATGCGACAGTTGCAAGTGGTCCAGGATTGGGGAACCAATTCCTTGTATTTGCAACACTTAGGTGTTACGACCTAAGTCAATCTCAAGGATTACTCTCATAGAGATGTACCGCCTATTCAATGGAATCCCATTCATAGAGCCAAGGATGACATGGAGTCTGTGCACTCCATAGGATCAGGATCCTCATGGATGCATGAAGACACTCACTTATGGATGTGTAAAGTGGAAGTGGAAGAAGAGAAGAGAGAAAAGGCCAGAGAGATAGGTGCAAAAGAAACCCATAGATCCATTCAAGACCCAGCATATGCACCTATACTATTTCCTGATGAAGAATTTGAGCCTCATGGTTGGGCAGAAATTTTAGCAACAATGGATGTAGCCATCAACAAAGAACAATGGACACCCCACTGTGATGAGGATGGCTATGACATTTCAGTCTTCTCCATAGAGCCAATCATGGGAGATTCGGTTTTAGAAGAGTGCAAACCTAGCCCTGATGCATTTGAGGATGCGAGCGACTCCGATCTAGAGTCGATCATTATGGACCCACCTTTTGCATCAGATGAAGAATACTTCTATGAAGTAGAATTTCAACCCTAGAGACACGGAGAGATAACAAATGATGTAAGGTTAGCCACACAAGTGACCCCTAAGGATGAAGGAAAGAAAAGAAAGAAGAGAGAAGTCACACCAGAAGAGGAAGAATCTTTGTTTGAGGTCCCTGAAAACTTTAAAAAGTATGAGATAGACGACAGGAGAGTCATGGTAAGGATGCCTAAACGCGAGGTACAAGAAGGAGAGGCCTATGATAACAAAGAAACTACCAAGAAAGTAGTTGTAGCCATAGAAGGAGGAGAAGAAAGATGCACGTACATAGGCCATGACTTGACGGAAGACGAAGAGCACGAATTGATAGCCTTGCTAAGAGAATACAGAGATGTATTCGCTTGGAGCTAAAGGGATTTGAAAGGTGTTGACCCAGACATATGCTCACACACAATTCCTATGACCTCAGACACAAAACCCTCTAAGCAAAAGCCATACACATATAATGATAATTATGCTGCTAAGATCAAAGAGGAGATAGATAGACTGGTAGAAGCTGGATTCATCTATGAAATTGAGCACACTGAGTGGGTATCCCCCATTGTAGTGGTGCCCAAGAAGAATGGAAAGCTACGAGTATGCATTAACTTGAAAAAGGTCAATGCAGCCACTATCGGAGATAATTATCCACTTCCTATCACGGAGCATCTGCTAGAAAGGGTAGCAGGCAAGGAAGTGTACAGCTTCCTTGATGGATTTTCGGGCTACAATCAAGTAGCCATAGCTCCAGAAGATTAGCATAAGACAACTTTTGCCACAGAGTGGGGCATATTTGCCTTTAGAGTAATGCCATTTGGGCTTACCAATGCTCCTGCAACCTTCCAGAGGCTGATGTGTCACGTGTTTAAAGAATTCTTGAGGAAGAATTTGGAGGTCTATGTTGATGATCTATGTGCTCATTCCAACATTAGATAGACACATATACCTGAAATCAGGCAAATCTTTGACAAATGTAGAGAATATCAAGTCTGCTTGAACCCAGAAAAGTGTGTTTTCATGGTCAGGCAAGGCAAGATTCTAGGACACATAGTGTCAAAGAATGGCATATCCACCGATGAAGAGAAAGTAAGAGCCATATCAAAGTTACCTAGGCCAAAGAATGTCAAGGAAGTGCAAGCTTTCATGGGGCATTGTGGCTATTACCGACGCTTTATACACATGTATGCCATCATTTCCAAGCCTCTGTATGGACTTTTGACTAACTTTGAGTGGACCGATGAATGTGAAAACTCTTTCAACGAACTCAAAAGAAGATTGTGTTCAGCACCAATCTTGACCACACCAGATTGGAATAAGCCCTTCCATGTTCATGTGGATGCATCCAATTATGCTATTGGATGTGTACTCGCACAACCTACGGGCGAAGGTAATATGGATCTCCCAATTGCCTATGCTAGTAGACAGTTGAATGCAGCTGAACAAAACTATACGACCACTGAGCGAGAAGGATTAGTCATGGTATACGCTGTTAAAAAGTTTAGGCACTATTTGCTTGCAACTAAGTTTAAATTTTTTATTGATCATCAAGCACTGTTGTACTTGGTAAACAAGCCATGCAATACAGGTAGATTAGTAAGATGGTTTCTCTTACTAATGGAATACGACTTTGAAGTTGTGGTGAGGAAATGGAAGACTCACTTGAGAGCAGACCATCTCTCTAGGCTCACATCTGGAGAAGCCCCACAAGGAGTATCAGATGACCTTCCTGATGCTTACTTGTTTAATTTGGAAGTTGTACCTCAGTGGGCTAAGCCATTAGTGCCAGTACTGACATATGGGCCTAATCACCCAGTCATAAACACTCAAGATAGAGAGGTAGTAAAAGCACAGAAGTACCATATCATGGCAGGAAGTATGTACAAACAGACCGATCACGGGATATTGGCGTGTTGTGTGGAAGAGGACGAGTATGCAAAATGGTTGCAATTAGCACATGTAGGTGCATTAGAGCAACACTACTCAAAGCAAAGAACTTTGCAGACACTTAGGAGATTTGGAGTGCATTGGCCTACTATGGAAGCTGATGTCCATAAGTTGTGCAAAGAATGCCCGATCTGATGCACTAAACCACCCGTGGAACATGCCACTCTATATCAAGTGTCCATAGTGCCGGATTGGAGTGAACCACTAGTAGCCTTTCTGAGGACGAAGACATTCCCTCAAGATATGACATTGGCCAGACAAAGAAGTCTAGAACAAGAAGCCCTAGATTGCTCACTCATTGGTGATAATCTATACAAGCATGGTAAAGATGGTTACCTGAGACTATGTGTCCATGAGAGTGAATATCTCAAGATCTTGGAAACTGCCCACCAAGGTGTAGCAGGAGGACACTTTGGACCAGATCGGGTGATCAAGGCAATCCTATTTGCAGGACTTTGGTGGCCGACCCTTCACATGGATGCACATACCTATGTGAAACGGTGTGACATTTATCACCAAACTCAGTATCCTATACGCAAAGATGAGATGCCTTTAAAACCTATGATGGGTGGACGTGCATTCTCTAAGTGGGGAATAGACTTTGTAGGTCCTATTAATCCCCCAGCCAAGGGTTCACATGCTGAATATATCTTTGTGGCCACAGACTATTTAACCAAGTGGGTAGATGTAAAAGCCACCACGAAGAACGATGCTCTCACTTCTTGAATGAAGTTATTGAAAATCTTCTCCAAGAATTCTTGGTAGTACATAAGAAGTCTGCCCCCTATCACCCACAAGCTAATTGCCAAGCTGAGAGCACAAATAAGATCCTATGCAATGTGTTGACTAAATTGGTAAATAATAAACGCTCTGATTGGGACAAACAGCTACACCATGTTGTTTGGGCATACCGAGTGGCCTATAAAACGGTACTCCAAGCCACACCCTTTCAGATGGTATTTGGCCAAAATGAGGTAGCTAAGAAACAACAGAAGGCGTACTTTGATGCCCATGTTAAAGATAAAGGATTAAAGGCCGGAGACTTAGTTTTGGTATATACTCTGAAACAACATGCGAGAAAGCTAGAAAAACGTGGTTATGGACCTATGGTTATAAATAGAATTTCAACGAGTGGAGCAGTACAACTAGCCACATTAAAAGGTGATATTCTACCTAGCTACATTAGCGGATGCAGAGTCAAGTTGTATCAAGAACCTCTCACAGAAGAAATGCTGAGCCGACTCAACACTGCTAAGAAACACAAAGAAGAAGAAAAACGAATTCGAGAAGAAGCTCAAGCAGAAGCTTTAGAACGCATCAGCAGGATGAAGTTGAGACGATAGGGTAGGGATCAACCTAGGACGGGTGCCTATGAGGATCCACGATATCATGTGGAAATGTGTGAAGTCTCAGGAATAAGTTCCCAAAGAATAATCGATCGACGCCCTTTTGTGACCTTAGAGATAGGACAAGGAGTTAGTGCAAAAAGTGTGTGAGCATTGATTGACTCAGGTGCAGCCACTAGTGCGGTGAGACTCTCTTACTGTCAAGAATTGAAATTAAAAGTCAATCCTATAGAGGCATATCTCATAGGATTGGGAGGTGTGGAAACCCCTTGCATAGGCGAGGTGGAACTTCCCCTCTACATTCAAGAGGTTTTAATGACAGTTAAAGTACTAGTGTGTCAAGATGAGGACCTCACTGAGCCTCTAGTCTTGGGTCAAGACTGGATCTATGACCATGCAGTCAACTTAAACCTAAGAAGTGGACTTCTTCAGGTTTGGGTCACTGAGATATGCATTATAATTGAGCTGGATAATGAAGCACTCAAGGAATTAGGCAAGGCACACACTCCTGGTCCTTCCAGGAGTACACATGAAGATGATCGTGCTGTTCTTGTCCAAAACTATGTGATGCAGAGGAATGATGATCCCACTAAAGAAGTCAAGGACGCAATGGAACTCCCTTCTTTTCCAAAGGCCAGAGGGAGGCAGCAACCAAAGGCAGATCAATTACTAAAGACTACCTATGCTGGAGGCCAAAAGAATGTGCGAAGCAAGTTGTCTCAGCCATTGAAACAAGTGTGGGTGCAAAAAGGCGAGCATCCGGTTGCGATCAAGCCAACAACACGGGCTAAACTTCTTATTAGTAATCAACAACACGACACTAATAAGAGGTCTTTCCAAAATTCTTCTGCAAAAGGGAAGTCTATTTGGGTACCCAAGCAGTCGATGAAGGCGGGCCCACAATCACGACAAATTTGGGTGCCTAAGGCTTGCTTGCAGGCTCAAATAGCTACACAGAGATCACACCCTGTACAACACGGTTCACCCACGCGAAGAGCAGATACCCACTCTTGTTTAACACGCACGAACACATATTCGCCCATGAGCACGAACAGACTCACTTGTAAATGGGTCCCAAAAAAGCCTCATTTCCAAGCAGACATACTCATAAGGCCCTCCTCCACAAAACCAAAACCGAAAGCCATCCACTGTGTTTGGCAGCCTTAAACTTGTAATAAACCCCCCGACCCCCATTTGTAAATTTATCTCCACTTGCTAACTACATCACTCATACATTGCATCTTTCCATCTAGCTCTTAGGACTATCCATTCATTAACTACACACACAGTCATCCAGCACTCACTGACCCCCTAACCCATTACTCACCTCATGATAATGTTGTAACAAGGACAAAAATTGTGCTATCTTGCCCATTATAATGTTAACGCATGATTCTATATTCTCACAGAACCAGCAAGCAGGCAATAACATGGCAGAAGCAAGAGGCACCAGCTCCCAGGCAGGGTCTAGTGCACAGATTGTGGACATTGAAACCCTCCTCCTTGAACCACAACTCACCGAGAGGCCTCAAGAAATTCAAGCGGTGCATGTGCTCCCTATTCAGGACCCTCCTCAGGGACACACTTCTCAAGTGGGGAAACACGCTCATTGGTTTAGTGATGTCTCAAGGCCATTGGGTGATGGCACCTACTTCTGGGAAGCAAAAATTGAGTTCAATGGCAAATGGGGACGCTACCATTTCTTCACTCGCGAATTTGAGAAATATCAGAATGTAGAAGTAATGCGATCGGTATGGACCAAAGCGGGCTTGGATAGCTATTTCAGGTCACATTTGCCTAAGACAAATTTCCTATGCTGCTCCTATTTTATCAGTACCATCACTCCTAGCAGGGCCAAGGGAGGCGATAGTACTTTTGTGCTACCCTCACTGTTGCCAGGCCACGAACTCAAGAGATTCAAACTGGCCCTCAATTTGGTACGGGAAGCATTGAACATGCAAGGTATGCATATTCCCACTGAGAAAGAAACAATGGTTCCAGGCAGGATGAAGCATAAGGATCTCAATAAGTTGAAGGACATGGTAGCAATGACACCTACCATTGCTCTCCACCTATGAACGATCATGCATCATTTTGCTTTTCCCGCCCAAGAACACTTCACTATGCCCCCAAAAAAGATATGGTTCAGCTTGTACTTGGCGGAGACAGAGAATCTCACCATCAATATACCACATTGGATCATAGATCAGATCCACGTAGCCCATCAACGATGGAATAAGAAACAAAAGAATGTGCTTCATGGGTGCTGTGCTTTGACAAAAATAATTTACAGGTGCTTAGCGTATGACGTGCCCATTCAAAGAGCATTAGTATGGTCCAGGGCCCAAGAATTCCAAAGACGGCTGTCAATGGCGGGCCCTCCATCGAAGAAAATGAGAGGGGGAGTTCAATTACCATGTGCTCAAGCAAGGGGAGCCACCACCACACGAGAGGTGACCCCTCCACAAACGCGACGTGTTCGACCATTTACCATTCGCCTACCCAGGCCAAGCGCCAAAGGACCCAATCTGGTGTTCCCTCTGATTCCATCGGACTTGGAGTTCCCACAAGGTTACACCCTTGCCGATTTGACAGATGAAGAAATTGCCCGTTTGATCAATGAGTCTAACCTGGAGACAGAAGCAGAGCAGACCCAAGGACCACAACCCACTACTACAACTTCAGCCTTGACCCAACCGGGAGTAGCAGAAGTAGAAGAGGATGAAGAAGAGACAGAAGAAGAAGAAGCAAACGAGGAGTATGATCAAGAATATGATGAACTTTCAGAACTAGTAAGTGCCTCGGCATACTCGGCCCAAATAAAAAGATTATACGAAACCATGAAGCGAGTCCAAGAACAACACAAACTGTCGCTCGAGATAGGAAAGATGATCATGAGCCAAATGTTAGCCGAGGAAGGTCTGGATGACATGTTTATTGAATCAATGAACCTGCACGCAGACGCGGTAGGCTTAGATGAGGCTATTCATGCAGCCATGGCTTATATTCATCGATTTGAGAAACGAGTGCCTACTCGACCCATGCAATCTGGCAAACAAATCCACATCAATGTATCAGAACCAGGAGGTAACACACAAACAGACGCACATCAGGGGGAACCACTCTCACCACCCACCTCACCTCTCACTACACAAGTCACCTCACCATCTAGCACTACCACGCCTATTTCTGCCATTACCACATTTGTCATGGGAATTCCTCTCTCTCTCGGCATCCAATTCGGAGGAGTTACCATGCCCACTTTCACAACACTCTTCACAAATATCACATCCACCCCACCCACTATTCCCATCTACACAGTCACACACACGTTCGACATAATGGAAAAATCACCAGCCATAGCACCACTCCCTCCCCCCACGCAGCCTCAATCTCCCATACCCCCTCCACCTACCTCACCACTTGACTCCACAGCATTCACAACTCCCTTCCCCTTCCCCATTCCCCCTGCATCTTCATCTTTCCCTGCATCGTTTAATGTAAATAGTATATTCATGGCATTACATCAATGTGTGTATCAACTTCAGAGTGTATCAGGCTCTCGAAGACCGTCGTCATCAACTGACTACGAATCACCAACAACTACAAAGACCGTCATCATCAACTGACTACGAATCACCAACAACTACAGAGACGGCTTACAATTATAGAAGAAGAAAATGCAGACCTCAATCAACGGTACACCACACTCGAGCAAGCTCATCAAACCCTCCTGGAGACACCCCAACCATCACAAGTGCCAAGTGTCAAACAACTTGAAGCTTTACTCGAGGTCTACCAAACAGATAATCTAAGAGTCTGACGAAATTTGACTCTACTCAGAAAACACATGGCTACAGCCTTTGAAGAAAACAAGCGTCTGCAGAAGCAAAACGAAGAAAACCTGGAAGCTGCCATGGAAGGCTCTTCCCATGAGATCGATCCAGAACAATTCAAAGCAGTCCCCTCCGAAACAATGAAGACAATCTTGGAAAGCTATGCCGATCTATTATAAGCACATGATGATTTGGAAAAGGAACGGGATGCGCTATGCCGCCAGCTCAGGGAACAGGAGGCACAACCCAAAATCATAGAGACAACCACGACTTTAGAGGAAGTAAAGGCATTAACAGAGCAGGTGGCAGAATTGTAGAAGAAGTTACTGGAATATGAAAGACAGCCCTCTCCAGTTGTAGAACTAGAGCCAGATGAATTGGTACCCATTGAGGTGGATGAATCGTATGAGGAACCATATGTTCCTATGCCGATGCCACGAGGTCAGCAAACCTCAGAAGGAATGGACACCTTGGAAGTCGAAGTACCCGAATGGCTCCAGACACTCAAAAAGACAACGAAAACCCATGAAGATCGAGTGGCAATCCAAATCCAATCAATGGCCAAATTAGAAGACACCATCAAAAAGTCAGAATATTTCCGCAGTATGTCTCATCATAGATGGATAGGCACCAACGACGATCAGTATGTGCCATATTGTGTACTCCTCGCAGATTACAACGCAGAGATTCAACGACGATGTGGCAAGGCTCCAACCTTTGCCACACAATTTGGGCCCGATGATATCCCAGAGAGTGCTAAAAAAGGATCCATTCATCAACCCACCTGGAGGATCCGTCTTCTTGAGACCTATCCCGAGATGGTTCGTACTTGGACTAACATGCCACTCTTTATTAAATACAAACCCTGTTATGTTCCAGTCTTCCGCAGACGCACATGGCCCGAATTTACCATTGCTGTAAAGAACGTCAAAGGTTGTGCAAAGTGGTTAAATTATGTCTATCTAGCACCTCCACAAGGACCTCCCACTGTTGCTTACATGATTTCTACAATCTGTCACTGGAGCATTCGCCTACGGAACACCCTTGATGTGATGGCACAGATGTGCATGAAGATCTTCGAATTAATGCTCATCACATTCAGGACATTCAAGAATATCAAGGACCCCCACTTTTCAGGAGTTGGCTTCACAGCAGGCAACCAAGATCTGGTATATGACATGAGCACTACCCCCTCAATAAAGGTAGTATATGCCTGGCACGCAAGAATAAAATACCTCCCAGCATGCTTCAAGCAGACCTTCGAGGAGATGTTCATCACGGGGCTCTGGGATTATCACTTAGAAATATTCGTACCCAAGCCCTCACATCTCCTCCAACTATTCGCTGTGGAGAGGACCATCCACTCAGATCAATTGCGGGTGCCCCATCCAGACGTCCGAGGTCTAGTGGATTGGGATGCATTGTTAACAGACCTAGCACGGGGGCTACGATTAGAAGAACACCACCTTGCTTCCGATGTGGTTCAATATTATGTCCAACGCACAGTTAGACAAGGGTCTGTCAGAGACGACAGACGCGAGAGAGGGGGGGTGTTGGCAGTAGTCAAGGAACTGAAGGACTCACAAGACAAGGAAGCCTACAAAGGGAGTCGAAGCGAAGAGAAAGCACAAGCAGACACAGTAGTCAAAGAAGATCTGGCAAGTAGGCCATTTAAATTTTTCATGCATCAAAGATTTGGGCACACAAGAAGAAGGAGCAAGTAGGGAGCTCCAGGAAATGTATGTCAAAATGTTAGAAGAAATCCCTACAAAAATAGTGATTTTCATCACCAAAAACCATTGTAAATACCATTTCATATTTTTGTAGCTCCATTTTGTGCAAGCAAGGAGTCCTTGAGCTTGAGGAGCTTTAGAAGTACCTACCTATCAGTTTTCACATTTTTTAGACTCCGTTTGAACCTCCAAATAGGGCAGAGAACCTAATTTTTAACTAGGCCGGACACTAGGTCTGGACAAGGCCAAAACCTAGTCAAAAACCATAAATAGAGCTAGAGAGCTCATTTTTGAGGTTAGCTTGTAATTGAATTGAACTTGTATGAGCATTTTGAAAGTAATCTAAAAGAACTCCATTGTCTTTCTCTTTGATCTTGCCTTGTGTGCACGTGTGTGTATGTGTGTGCATGTTAGTGTGCTTCTCACTCATGCACTTGTGCCTTCACTTGCTCGAGGTCATCATACCATCCTCATGTCTTCCCGGATTGACATTAAAGGAGGTGCTACTCATCACTGAGCTACAAAGATGTAAAGAACTTGTATTATCACCAAAGATCATTGGTGAGTTAGAATGTAGTGCTAAATCTGCATATAGCAATCTAATCCATATGGCTTCTTGAGTAGCATTGGCTAATCCTCTATATTCTGCCTATGTTGAAGATAAAGCAATAGTAGGTTGCTCCTTGGAAGACCATGAAATGGGCTTATCACCTACAAAAGACAAATATCCAGAGGTACTCCTCCTTTCATCCTTACAACCTACCCAATCTGCATCTGAATAAAGTTTGATATCCAAATCTGAAGTATATGGAAAGTATAATCCTTGATTTTGAGTACCCTTGAGGTACTTCAAAATCCTCTTGGTAGCTTCCAAGTGAGGTGCTCTAGGTTTATGCATGTATTGACTTAAAACACTTACTCCATAAGCAATATCAATCCTTGTCAATGTAGCATAATTTAGGCTCCCTACTATGCTTTGATATCCTACAATATTTTCAAGCACATCACCTTCATGAGCACTTAACTTTTGGTTTACCTCCGTAGGAGTGCTGGCTATCTTGGCATCCTCCAAGTGAAACTTCTTCAACATGTCTTGCACATACTTTCTTTGAGTAATACAAATTCTAGAATTTGTATAGACTAACTCAAGTCCAAGAAAATACTTTAGTGACCCTAGATCACTGATTTTGAACTCCTCCATCATTAAGTTCTTGATCTGTTTGATGCCATTGGAATCACTACTTGTAAGTATGATATCATCAACATACACACATAGGTATATCACCTCTAAATTACTTCTCTTCACAAACATAGAAGAATCTACTTTGCTTATGATGAATCCTTGATCTTGAAGGTCGGCAACCTATGATTCCATGCCCTAGGTGCCTGGTTCAATCCATAAAGAGCTTTGTTCTGTTTGCACACATAATTTACCTTGCTTGGAACTTCGTAACCATGAGATGGAGCCATGTAAACCTCCTTTGAAATCTGGCCATTAAGAAAAGCATTTTTTACATCCAATTGGTACATATTCCAAGTTCTTGATGCAACCACACTTATCAATACCTTGATGGTTTTCATTTTGGCCATAGATGAGAAAGTCTCTTCATAATCAACTCCTTGGGTTTGTGCAAAACCCTTAGCCATAATTCTAGCTTTATTCTTGCTTATGGATCCATGTGATTTTCTCTTGACTTTGTAAATCCATCTAGAACCAATTACCTTCATTGATTCCTTCTTTGGCACTAGCTCCCAAGTATCATTCTCCTTGAGTGCTTCTATTTCTTCATCCATAGCTTCCTTCCATTCTACCTTGGCCTTTGCCACTTCATATGTATTAGGTTCTTCAAATGATAAATCTTTAGCAAGATAAACAGAATGCTTAGTTACTAATGAAGTATCATACCCATGTCTAATTGGCTTCTTGCGCTCCCTTTGTGATCTTCTAATTTCTTGGATGGATGATTCAGGTATATCTTCCAACCTCTTCATCATGACTTTGCCTTTTGATTTCCATGCCTTGAATTCTTTTAGATTGATGATGTGCTCATCATCTAATTTATTGTCTTCAATCTCATTTGGTTCCTCCTTGGTGAGGCTTGGAAACTCCTCTTCCAAGTCATATGGAAACTTGACCTTCCTGCATTCACTTTCAAACCAAGAATCATTCTCATCAAACACATCTCTACTGACCATAAATCCCTTGTTGGATGGATTATAAAACCTGTATCCTTCCTGATTTAAATCATACCCTATGAAAATGCACTTCTTTGCCTTAGGTTTCAACTTACCTTTGATTTGTGATGGAATGTACACATATGCAACACATCCAAAGATCCTGCAATGATCAAGTGATGGCCTTCTACCATGCCATGCTTCATATGAGGTCATCCTATCAAGTGATTTGGATGGCAACCTGTTAATAAGATAAGTGGAAGTAGATACACTTTCTATCCACAAATAATTAGGTAACCTTATCTCATTTAGCATTGACCTAGCTGTTTCAACAATCAACCTATTTCTCCTCTCTATCACCCCATTTTGCTCAGGGGTATACCTTGTCGTAATCCATTTAATTCCTCTATCTGACAAGTATGCATCAAATTCATTTGAGAAGTACTCACCTCCTCCATCTGACCTTAGTCTTTTTAGACTTCTTTCTGTTTGGTTTTCCACAAGTGCAAGATACTTCTTAAAGAAATTGAACGCTTCATATTTGTGCTTCATAAAGTACAAGATAGTCCATCTACTGAAATCATCAATGAATGACACATAGTACCTTGAGCGAGAAATTGATGGGTCCTTGTTTGGTCCCCACACATCTATGTGGACAAGCTCCAAGTAATCCTTATGTATGTAGCCTTTCTTTGAGAAGGGTAAACTATGAGATTTACCAAACTGACATGCACCACATTTATAGATCATGTGTTTATTGGATACATTAGGTATCCCAATCACACATTGATCTCTACATATTTGCTTCAAATTTCTCTCACCAATATGCCCTAATCTTTTATGCCGAATCTCAAGCTCTGACAATGTTTGATCTTTGTAATTATAAAGTGCAATATTCCTTGTATCTTCAAGTTCAAATGTAAATAATCTACCTGTTTTTTCTCCTTTGGCAATTCTCTTGAATCCATGTTGGGGATCCTCCACAAATGCTCCATATTTGTTGAACCTAACCTACAAACCTTTTTCCACAATCTGTCCAACACTCATCAAATTCTTGGTGATTTTAGGTACATATAGAACCCTGCTCAACAGATTTTTATTCCCATCAGAGGTTTTTACATTTCCTATCTTGACCACTGAATGCTTGGTGTCATCACCTGTTTGTACTTGGTGCTTTCCCTTAGGCTCCTCAAGGTCAAAGAGAAGAGCTACATTGCCTGCCACATGGTTTGAACATCCTGAGTCAATATAGAAGAGGTGTTCATCATTCATACCTTGCTTTGAAGTCATGTCATTAATCATAAGGGAATCCTCTTGATCCTCTATGTAATTTTTGTAATCCTTTCTTGAATTGTAGCCTCCTTGGTAGTTGTTGTTGTAGTTATTGTTGTAGTTGTTGTTGTAGCCTTCAATATGATTAAACCTTCCTCTTGATTGTGTGTAGCCACCTCTTTGACATCCTCTTCCTCTCTGATTTTTGAAGTTCATATAACACTCATTTGTAGTGTGATTAGACAATCCACATATGTTGCATGGGGAGAGTTGAAAGGCCTCTCCCTACCTTGCTTACCTCCTCTGCCCCTACCTCTTGAGTTCCTACCTCCCCCTACATAGTTAGCTTGAGAAATAGAACCTTCATCCTCTAATTTCTTGCTCTTGCCTTTGTCTTTAATCTTTCCTTTATCTGTGTATAGGGTAGAGGAGTTGTTACCTCTTAATGAATCTCCATTTTTGTTGAGCTTGGCATCATGGGTAAAGAGTTTCCCCATGAGTGTGGTAAGATCTACAAGTCCATGGCAGTTGTGAAGCTTTCCCATTTGTACAACTCCATGTACAACTGCCATGGCAGTTGTGAAGTCCATGTACAAGTCCATGGCAGTTCTGAAGCTTTCCCATTTGTCATTTGCCTTGATGCCATTGATTACTTGTCTCACAATATAATCCTCTTCAATCTCCTCTCCTATGCTTGCCAATTGGTCAGCCACATCCTTGACTTTAGTCACATACTCTGAAATGCTTTGCTTGGTTTGCTTCCTTTGAGTGGTAAACTCAGTCCACAATTGATTCTTCCTAGCTCTTGTGTTGGAAGAAAAGTCTGAAGACAATGTTTCCCAAGTCTCTTGGGATGTTTTACAGTTCCTAATATGTGGAAGAAGGAAGTCAGAGATAGATTTAAGAAGATATGACCTTGCTAATTCATCTTTAGCACACCATGAGTTGAGTCTTTCAAGCTCCTCTCTTGTAGGTTGTCCTTTGCTTCTGAACATGGGCATCTCCTCATCTCCTCATATGTATCCATAGAGACTCCTTCCTTGTAAGTATGTCTTCATCCTCAAGGACCATGCTTGGTAGTTTTTCCTGTCCAATTTATCAATAAAAGAAGGGAAACCATCTCCCATTTTACCTCAAGTTGCTCTCATACCACTATTGGGAAAGATGGAAGGACACCTCAAGAAATGAGTTGGTACTGCTAATCCCTACTTTGTACCAGCCCTATTTTACTTCAGAGTTGAGTTGTAGGCCCTTTTAGCTTTCTAATGACACTAAATAAGTGTCTATGTACTTTGGAGATGATGCTTCAAACAATAAGATCAAAACAGATAAGTTTGCATCTAGCTAGTGACCAAAAACTTGCTATTTTGGTCTTGATACTTGCTGGTTGTTATGCTCAGTGCTCACAATACAGTAACAATTTGAAAAATTCCTTCTACTGGTAGCTAATTAGCTTAGAACACTAATGATTCTAAGTGGAATCACTTAAAATGAAAGACTATACTCTGCACAATGTCCTTAGCAATTAGAAGCTAACCCCCAACTTTATAGAAACTCTACAGAGAATGACGAGTGACCACTTCGAAATGCTTTTCTCCCAATTGGCTGAATGAAACTTCTTCAAAATTTGAAGAAGCTTGTTTCAATGAGCTATAGAAAATTGAACATGGTGGAGAGATCACTAAGATATGAATAAGACAAGTTCACTCTTCTGTTTGACAATGATAGAGATGAAGATAGATGTAATCATCAATGTAATGTACTATGTAACAATTTTGTACATGATCATTGGCATGAATATGATGCCCAATGATGGTGATAGGAGTAGGCTATAGTATGAGACTCTCAATTACATCAAATGATCAACACTCAGCTCAGTAATGGGACACTTTTGGCCGTGAAATTTCAAGCTACTTTTATAGTGTCTCTTCAAGTTTGAATTTTGAAATTAAAATGCACTTTCACCTAAAAGTTCTTCCTCTAAATAAGGAGACATTACCTCAAGGAAAGTCATACCATAAGGTTCTCCTAACTCCATGAATTTACTGGCATTTACAAGATTCTTCTAAGTCAAATGACTTTTACAAAAGTTATTGGTAAAAAACATAAGCAATGGTTCATGTGGATCTTCAAAGAATTGCACATAACTTCTTCAATGCCTAGTCAAGTGTGAAGGCTTGGTATTTGCACCAACACACTTATGATCATTTCTTGTAAGGTTCAAGGTATTTACCTTTGTAAAAGGAAAGAGTAAAAGTCCTAAAAGCCATGAGTTAGAAGTGGTTGAGATTCATTCTCAATCAATCAATCAAGAAGTAGATATGACTTCAACCTTCTCTTTTCCTAGATTGTAGGAAAAAATTCCAATCAATCTAAACTACCAAAGCTACCGAATTTCAAATTCAAATTCATGAAGAAAAGGCATATTAATATCCTCAAGATTATACATAAAGACTCCAAAACATTTTTACATTAATTAGAGTGTTGATATGAAGCAATACATACACTCTTTGATCATTGCTTGGTGCCATTTATATTCTCTGGTCCTTCTTTGTAAGACTCAGTCAACTTGTAGAGATTTTTGATTTCTCTAGACAACTCCAAATCAAGTATTTAAGAATTCATTTGAGAGTTATAATTTTATTGTTTATGTATACAAATTTTCAATTCATTTGGTTAAGTAATTTCAAAGAAGTCTAAGTTTTATAGTCTCGAGGTCATTGTCTACACATCCCTAAAAATCACGATGATATCCAATCAGTGTTAAAGTGATTGCTCCTTCATTGGTTGATATAAATTAGGGATTTTATGCATTTTAGAAATCCAACCCTATGTATGACACCTGCGTAAGAGGAATTTTTTCAATTGTAAATACCTCGTAAGTACCTGCCATGCCATCGCACCTGACCCAAAAACTGTAATACTTCCTTTGGATTGCAGGGTGCTGGAGTTTCGAGAATGACTTTGACCTTATTTGGATCCACTGTTATGCCCTTTTCTGAAATGACATGGCCCAATAATTTTCCGCATTTAATTGAAAAAGTGGATTTATTTGGGTTCAAATAGAGGTGAACTTGTCGACAGGAGTCAAAACAAGCTCGGAAATGTTCCACATGAGCTTCCATGGTGCCCGAAATAGAGATATTGTCCAGAAAAATGTGCATAAATGAAGTAAGATATGGGACAAAGATTTGTTGCATGTAGCACTAGAAAGTACTCAATGCATTCCATAATCCAAACCACATGACAGTACACGCAAAGACTCCCCAATTCATGATAAAGGTGGTTATTGGTATGCCTGCTTCCACCATCCGGACATGATTATAGCCACTAAACCCATCGAGAAATGAATAAATTTCCCTTCCTACAACCTCATCAAGCATACTATCCAAAAACGGTAAGGGAAAGGGATCTGAAATAGTGGCAGCATTTAGTTTCCTGTAATCTACATAGATCCGTAACTGTTTATTTTTCTTCGGAACAATCACTATGTGGGAAACCCATTCTGGATTTTCAATAGGAACAATGTAGCCAAATTTTTATCAATATGTCGAGCTCATGGTTGACTTGTTCTGCAAAATTAGGGTTCATTCTATAGCACTACTACATCATTGGATTAGCATCTAGTTTAAGTAAAATCTGGTGATGATAAAGCTTCGGATCCAAACCCTTCATGTCAGAATATATCCAAGCAAAAACGTCCTTGTACTATTGCAACAAGGCAATCAAGGACATCCGAAATTTTGGAGCAAGCTCTGAATAGATTCAGACTCGCTTAGGCTCTTCCGTAGTCCCCAAATTGACCACCTCTAAATAATCTTCTTCCACACGTATTCGGCCATTCTCCATAGGGTCTTTGATCACTAGTTCAATGCTATTCTCTTCCTGCAATTCCAAGGATTTCGTATTCACCACGACTGCCATGCTGTCCCATTCAGAATTGATGACTGAATTCACATCAACTACCTCGAATGAGAGTAAATTCCTATTTGCTTCCAAAAACTGTTGTTCCTCATCTTCCTCGAGTCCATCCAGCATATGTGGAGGCTCTGCTAACACTGGTTTATGCTCCAAAAGGAAATGGTGCTCTTCATCTAAAGGAACCAAAAACTTGGCATTCCCTCTTCAAAAAGCAATTGTCCTTTCATCCCAATTCTGTTGAACTTTAGCATTGCGCAACCATCGCCGGCCCAATAGTAAGTTATAGTCTAAATTTTTTCCCTTCAATTCCAATACGACAAATGTAATATTAAATAGAACCGGTGCAATACAAATAGGGATATCTTTCACCAGCCCCACTGGCTGTACCCTTGATTGGTCTACCATCCGAACAAAGAAGGGTGGTGGGTCAATGCGATTCCAACCCATTTTCTTACACGTGGTGGTAGATGCAATATTGATACTTGAACCCCCATCAATCAAAAACTTTGCAATAGCTTTATTTTTATATTGTACTGTAATCAGAACTGCATGATCCACAATTCGGTCTGGTACATTCCTTACCATTGAGACGGAGGGTTCTGGATTCTCAAAAGGTGTACACTTTTTTTGTAATTGGTGTTGCATTTGTGTATGAAATGCTGGAACTAGTTCGAGCAATGCCCCCAAAGACAGTCTGATGTGTGATTCCTCTAAAATTTCACAAGACTCCTTATTTACTAATGGTTCGTAATCTTTATACCCTTGCTTTTGCCCATCCGAACCTTGTTTTTGTGTTAGACTTGTTTTAGGTCCAATACCCATCGATGGATCTTGTGAGATTTCTTCAGATTCTATACCAACTATACTTTTTATATGATTCTTTCTGAAAGATTCCACTGGAAATAGTGGATAGTCCACATAGTGCAGCCTGTACTCCATAGCCCACTGCACTACCTTCTTCAAAGTCAAAGTTAAATAATCCAATTTTCTGTCCACTTGAATACTCTTTCAGAGACCGGATGACTACTGATGCCGATGGCTCCAAACACTCCACAATCACCACATTGGCCATAGGTGCCTTGAGCTTCACTTCTTGCTTCCACTGATCATATTCCTTAGCCTCCTCACATTCCCACCATCTATGACCATATTGTAGACAAAACTGACATTCAATTGGATGATTACTAGGGTTGCCTGGCCTAGGTTGTTGAAATCTCCATCGCCTGCCAAACTCTTGTCTGTTTTGTCGAAAGCCATGTCACCGCTCTAAGGGCTTATGTCGAGTTAAATTCTCTTTCCAAGAAGGTACCTCTACTTGTGCACTAGCCACCAAGGTATCTCATGCATTAAAGCGAAATCGCTCCAAAATCCATAATGTAACCCGCATTCCTACCCCATAGGCAATACAGCTAGTTTTTTGGGGTCGCACCATTTTTGAATATCAAATTAGTCTTCTCAAAGCCCAAATCGGTAAATTGCATCTTCGGATCCATCCTGATCACTAAGTCAATAATCTGATCTAACATACAGGATTGTTGGAGTGTGTACATATAGATCTTCTCTTTAATGGGTGGTTGAAGTCCGTCAACAAAAAAATTATGTTAACATTTCCTTGGTAGGACATTTATCTGCCGAAAATTGCCACAACATAGATCTGAAATCCGATGCATACTGCTCAATCATCCCTTTCTACAGCATATACTGAAGTGAAGAATGTAACTCTGAAATACTCATAGCAATCCAAAATCATTCTAAGAACATCGCCTTCAACTCATCATATGTTGAAAAGAAATCCGGACGGTACTGAGTAAGCCATTTTACTACGTTGCCGACTAACATGGCTTGAAACATCTGAAATTTGTGCTGATTATCATGCATATTATGATAATTACATAAGTACTGGTTCTCAAATTTTGTGCGTGCACATCTGGATCCTCATCCACTCACCCATGAAAATGAGTATAATTTAACATTGGTAATGGGTGCCCATTCGCCATGAGTTACCAAGCATCTGTAAGGTAGCGGTTTGAGGTAAAGGTATTAAAGCTAACTGCAATTTTGGCGGGGTTATGCTACTGCCGCTTTGACCTTCTTCCATAGGGTATTTCTCTTCCCGTAGGTGGTTCTACTGGTCCGTCCTGCTGAATTCCCTGTCCCACAATACTTTAGCTAATTTATTGTCCTTCCACTCAAAGACTAGATCTTTCAAAAGCTTGGGGGGTAAAACTCCGATTTCCACCCAAAACTATACTTCCTCTATAATAGTAATTGCATCCTCAAAAGGAATGTCTTCAAGCTTCAATGTTGCAAGTGTCTGCTGCACAAATTTTTCTAAATAATCGGTATGTTGAGGCTTTTGTAAGTACTCCTTGCCACTTCCTATTGGCATCAATCCACTTTGCGCTACGTTTGGTTATGCCATCCCATCGTGGTTGCCATATGTTTGGGCGTACTGACTATCTATAGACTAATAGTATCCCGCTTGACTCGTTTAGGAACACGGATTTACAAATACACAATACTTATAAACATGCATTTATATTCCATCACTTAAAATAATATTGATTGCACACAGAGAATCCATCATACACAATGTACACAGAACCATAGCTTTACACCGTGAAATAGACTCTTAATTTCAGAATATGAAAGCGAGTACATTACAAGATCATCTTTACAATCCGACTTTAGGATTACAGACTTCACCCTTCACAGTTCTGCGTATCAGTTTATTCCATATTCATTACTTCTGGAATATGTCCGTAAGACATGACACCATACTTCTTCGTAAAGGTTAGGGCTTCACACTGTTCTGAACTTCCGAAATATAGAATGATGGAACTTACAATTTCTGGAAAACTCTTGATATCTTCATAAACCTCCATTCTATGACATTGAAAATAAGAATTGTAATTACAAGAAAATTAGTTTGTCCACACTGGTTTCTAACAAAAGGTCTTGGTATGATGAAGGCAAACAAAATGCAACTCTACCCTACTATCTTGATTCTGATAAGCATGATACACAAGTACATGATCCAAGAAGTCATATAGATGATGATCAAGATGAAAAGGATTACAAGCTATAGAAGTCAAGAGGCAAAGCAAAGATGCAAGAGTGTGGAGAACGCTCCAAGCAACCACCTAGAAGGTCAACAAGGGAGAAAAGACAACCAAAAAGGTATGGGTATGATTCCATTTGTTTCAAAACATCCAATCTACTTGGAAAAGGACTCAATTTTAGAGGAACCCTCAACCTATGAAGAGGCAAAGGGAAACCCTAATTGGTAAAAGGCCATGAAAGAAGAAGTAGATGCATTGAAGGAGATGGACACTTGGGATTTGGTTCCAATGTCACACAATCAAAAGGTAATTGATTCCAGATGGGTATATAAAGTTAAAAGAAACTCAGATGGATCAATTTGTAGGTACAAGGCAAGATTAGTTGCCAAAGGATGCTCACAAACTCATGGTAAAGATTATTAGGAAATATCCTCACCAATTGCAAATATGACTACAATCTTAACATTGATAAGTAGAGTTGCTATAAGAAATTGGAGACTCCTCCAACTTGATGTGAAAAATGAATTCTTAAATGGTTGGATAAGTGAAGAGCTATACATGTCACAAACACCTAGCTTTGAAAACCCTAATCATACATCTTATGTTTTGCACACTTAAGAAAGCATTGTATGGATTGAAACAAGCTCATAGAGCTCTAAATTACATGATTAGTCACATACCTTCAAGATCAAGGGTTCAAACCTAGCAACGGAGATCCTTCTTTACTCATCAAAAGGGATCACAATGAGGTTATTTATCAATGTGTATACGTAGATGACATTATTGTGATAGGTGATGATATGAATGGCATTCAAAGGCTCAAGAGAAACATGCAAGAGGAGTTCAAAATCAATGACTTAGGTGACCTCACATATTTCTTAGGTATGCAAGTGGTTTATATAGATAAAGGGACATATCTAACTCAGAGAAGAAACATTCAAGACCTACTTCTCAAGTTTAGAATGGAGAACACAAATCTTGCTCGTAGACCTTTGGAATTGAACCATAAACTAAGTGTTTATGAAAGTGAGCAAATTGATGATCCTAAAGAGTATCAAAGCTTAGTTGGTAGCTTGATATATGCTATTCACATAAGACCAGACATATTATATAGTGTGGAAGTGCTTAGTTAATTCATGCACTCACCTAGAAGGCCACACATGGATGCTGCAAAGAGAGTACTCAAGTACCTCAAAGGGACACTTAATGAAGGTATCTACTATCCTTACTCTTCATATTTGAATATCAAAATCTATTCAGATGCAGATTAGGTAGGAGCAAATCATGATAGAATATGTACCTCTGGATACTTAGCATTTGTAGGTTCAAAATTGGTGTCATGGAGTTCCAAGAAGCAATCAATAGTTGCTTTATCCTCAACTGAAGTAGAATATAGAGGTCTAGCTGTTGCAAATCAAGAAGCAATATGGCTCAAGGAGTTGTACTCAAATTTGGGACTTGTAAGTTCCAAACCTCACTTACTTGGAGATAATGTAAGTTCCATGCATCTAGTTGCAAATCTAATTTTTCATGCAAGGAAAAAGCACATAGAGGTCCATTACCTCTTTGTAAGACAAAATCTTATGGCAAAGGAAATTGACATTTCATTTGTTCCTACTAAGATGAAAATATTAGACATGATGACAAAGGCACTTGATGGGATAAAGCTTTGCAAATTCAAAGCTATGGCATGTATTCAACCCATCAGAGAATCAAGACTCAAGCATACTTTAGCTTGAGGGAGAGTTGTTGGAACATCAAGCTTTCATTATGCTTGAGGTGGATATGCTCTTCATCAAATTTATCATTTGGATGATGCCATTTATGTACCTTGAAGAATAGCACTTATGTGCACATTATTTCTTTGTATTAATTGGTTGATCACTTTGTTGGGAAAGATGAATGGACACCTCAAGAAATGAGTTGGTACTACTAATCCTTGCTTTGTACTAGCCTTATTTTACTTCAGAGTTGCATTATAGGCCCTTTTAGCTTTCCAATGACACTAAATAAAAGCCTATCTGCTTTGGAGATGATGCTTCAAACAATAGGATCAAATTATATAAGTTTGCATCTAGCTAGTGACCAAAAACTTGCTATTTTGGTCTTGACACATGTTCGTTGTTATGCTTAGTACTCACAGTACAGTAGCAACATTCCTTCTAAGGGTATCTAATTAACTTAGAGAGCTAATGATTCCAAGTGTAATCACTTAAAATGATAGACTATAATTTGAGCAATGTCTTTAGCAAGTAGAAGCTTACCCCCGACTTTTTAGGAACTCTCTAGAGAATGACCAATGACCACTTCGAGAAAATTTTCTCCCAATTGTCTAAATGAAACTTCTTCAAAATTTGATATCTTGTAATAGACTTTGAGTTTGTTCCAATGAACTATGGAATATTGAAAATGGTGGAGAGATCATTGAGATATGAATAAGACAATTTCCCTATTCTGTGTGACAATGATAGAGATTAAGATAGATGTAATCATCAATGTAATGTATTATGTAACAACATTGTACATGATCATTGGCATGAATATGATGCCCAATGATGGTGATACGAGTAGGCTATAGTATGAGCCACTCAATTACATCAAATGATCAACACACAGCTCAGTAATGGGACACTTTTGGTCGTCAAATTTCTAGCTACTTTTATAGTGTCTCTTCAAGTTTGAATTTTGAAATTCAAATGAACTTCCACCTAAAATTTCTTCCTCTAAATAAGGAGATATTCCCTCCAAGAAACTTGTACCATAAGGTTCTCCTAACTCCATGACTTTAGTGGCATTTACAAGATTCTTCTAAGTCAGATGACTTTTACAAAAGTTATTGGTAAAAAACATAAGCAATGGTTCATGTGGATCTTTAAAGAATTGCACATAACTTCTTCAATGCCTAGTCAAGTATGAAGGCTTGGTATTTGCACCAATAGCTCCCCCTCAAGCCAAACATCTTGGCTTGCTCTTCTTCATCAATCCTCTTGAATGTCCTGCAATCTAATCATAGCTTTAAACTTGCAAAGTTTAGTACCATCATGTGCTTTGTTCAATAAATATGCACATTGCATATTAGTGGATACATATGCAAGTTGAATCTCCTTGCTCAATAGCTTCTCTCTCACATAGTGGTAGTGAACTTCTATATGTTTGTTCCTAGCATTATAGATAGGATTTGCTGCAAGATTGTTGGCAGTAGTCAAGGTACTGAAGGACTCACAAGACAAGGAAGCCTACGAAGGGAGTCAGAGCGAAGAGAAAGCACAAGCAGACACAGTAGTCAAAGAAGATCTGGCAAGTAGGCCATTTAAATTTTTCATGCATCAAAGAGTTGGGCACACAAGAAGAAGGAGCAAGTAGGGAGCTCGAGGAAATGTATGTCAAAATGTTAGAAGAAATCCCTACAAAAATAGTGATTTTCATCACTAAAAACCATTGTAAATACCATTCCATATTTTTGTAGCTCCATTTTGTGCAAGCCAAGGAGTCCTTGAGCTTGAGGAGCTTTAGAAGTACCTACCTATCAGTTTTCACATTTTTTAGACTCCGTTTGAACCTCCAAATAGGGCAGAGAACCTGATTTTTAACTAGGCCGGACACTAGGTCTGGACAAGGCCAAAACCTAGTCAAAAACTATAAATAGAGCTAGAGAGCTCATTTTTGAGGTTAGCTTGTAATTGAATTGAACTTGTATGAGCATTTTGAAAGTAATCTAAAAGAACTCCATTGTCTTTCTCTTTGCTCTTGCCTTGTGTGCGCGTGTGTGTGTATGTGTGTGCATGTTAGTGTGCTTCTCACTCACGCACTTGTGCCTTCACTTGCTCGAGGTCATCATACCATCCTCATGTCTTCCCAGATTGACATTAAAGGAGGTGCTACTCATCACTGAGCTACACCAAATTTTGGCGCCGTTGCCGGGGATCGAGCTTTGAGGACGAGCGTGTGATGGTAAGACGTAGATTTGAGGCGTTGGAGTCATAGGTATTTTCTTCACTTTTATCTATTTTCTTTTGTTTTTCTCATCACCATCGTCATCCTCACCATCTCCCACATCCATCTCCATCATCGCGAAAAATTTCAGTTTTTGGTCATATCACCCCACCCATACCATTTCCCTCATTTCACTTGTGAGAGAGAGCGATTGTGTGCTTGTGCTTTTCTGTGTTTTTTGAGAATTTCTGCAGGAACCAACATCCCCAGCAGCTGCACCAGCTTCAGCAGGTAAAAATTTGACTGTGCAGGTCCCGAGGCGTTGACCTCTGTCAATCCCGACCGACAAAAAAATTGACCTTCTTGCAAAACCAAGTGGATAAATGTGATGTATAGGCCTAGAGCTTCATGAATACGTGCTTAAAATTTTAAAATTCCTCAGTTTTCTATCAATCGCGATCGACCTGTCAATCGCGATTGACAAACCACGATGGGCACTTGCGGACCGACCTGTCAATCGCGATCGACACGTCAATCGCGACCGACATAGTCAACGACCGACTGACCACAATCGATAGAATCTACGCGTGACACGTGTCAATCGCGATCGACCCATCAATCGCGATCGACCAGTCAATCGCGACTGACAGCCCCGACGGACCTGTCAATTGCGACCAACCCAGTCAACGACTGTTTGACCGCGATCGACTGAACACTCGCGACGGACCTGTCAATCGCGATCGACCCATCAATCGCGATTGACAGAGTCAATGACCCTTTGACCACGATCGACTGAAAATCCAAGCCATGTGTCAATCGTGATTGACCCATCAATCGCGATTGATAGCCACGATGGACCAGTCAATCGCGATCGACACGTCGATTGCAAATGACATATCAATCGCGATTGACAGAGCTTTCGATCGCGATTGACGGGCAAATTCGGCCAATTTTTTTAGGGCAAAAATAGTGGTCTAATTTTTGGCAATTTGTGGGGAGCATTTAAGGGTTAGTAGAGCATTGTGAGGCCCACACTCAAAGCATTTCGAGAAGTCTTGTCTGCCTGTTAACCTGTTTTAAATCCTGTTTTAGCCCCAAAACCCTGAACGGACATAACTTTCTTATACGAAATCAGATTGTTGTGATTTTTGTTTTGTTGGAAAGCTCGTGGGGATTACAACCAAAACTTCCATTGGTTACAATAAAATTAATATCAGAATTACTAGATAAGGTAATTTGAAGTTGATCATATCCCGGGGTAGGAAAAATTGAGGGACCCTTGGGATTGTTTTTCACAAAGGCAAAAGGCAATTTGGTTAGTGAATTACATGCATGAAAGTGATCTGTCTCTCAATCAAATTTAAGTCTTGAGCTAACTTTGGGACTTTTTCAGGTTCTTTGAGAGCATCAAAGGGTACTCGAAGCAAGAGTAATTGCAAGCTTGGGAACACGCTTCCTGGGCACACAAGGGCAACCAAAGGGAGAAACTCAAGGTTGGAAATTCTCGACACCCTCTGTCAATCCCTAGCTTAGGCTAAGTACGCATAGAGGTTTTGATCAATTAGTGATGCGTTAAGAACGACCAAGTCCAAGAACTCTAATCACTCAAGTGCAAGTGTTAGGAGATTACAATTGCGAAACAACCAAGGGAAAATAATTTAAATCAAGCGACCACACTCAAAGTACGATAAAACTTAAGTGTTCCTTCCGACGAAGATTAATTGGACAAGAAGTGACACCCTAAGGGCAATTAAAAAAGAACAAGTGACTAATACAAAAGAACTCAGCAACGCAAAGTGTACTTGGGAAAATTTGGGATTATTCAATTGGGCTTATGAACCTTAGATCAGGACTACACCTAGGGAGAGATAGACAAAGTCTTAGATCTTCAGAGGCTAGTGTTAATCATATTGCTAAGTCTTGGGCCCAGCAGTTGAGCCATCATTTGTACTACCCTAGCTCTGAGACTAGCGAGTCTGAGATGTCCCACGGTATGGAGAGACCTACAGGAAGTTCAGGAGAGCCATATTTACATAGGGTGGAAGGACCTTACAAGACGCAACTCGAATACCTTAGGACCAACCGATTAGGTGCTAGCATCTATGAGGACGGCCTAGGAAGATCAATGGTCCAAATAAAAAACCCTGACCAATCCATTGGACTAGAACATCTAGCGGTCAAGTTTGAAAACGGAGCATACTTGGACAAAGAAGGAACCATATATGTAGTCACCAGTCATCCAGATAGGACAGACGAATTTGGAAACATGATTCCGGAAACGGATTTGGGTGACCTGGAGCAAGGAAACATGGGTGTAGAACCTAGAACCCCCCGAGGCAAATCTATTCTCACTAGGATTATCACACCAGAGTGGATTCCCCAAGACATAAAGAGCATAGATCTACTCCTGAACCAAGAGACTGATGAGGCCTTTTGGAGGTATAGATCTGATCAGCCAAATGAGATAGGAACAATCATGATATATGAGTTCAAAGATCCTGATAGCCCAGGCAGAGTGACCTACTTAGATCACGCTTCAGAGAGGGTCTTTGTGGTTACAAAAAATGATAGGCATGCTTACACTTGGAAAGGTGAATTTATTTTCCCCCAAACAAGATCGAATGTGTCCTTTGGTCACCCAGGAGCTAGAACGTCCCAAGCTCATGGAGCTCAAAGAGACAGACATAGAGATAGACCGGAGGTAAGCTTTGCCAACCTAGTGGGAAGAGAAAGAACGAGAACGGAAACAAATAGAGTGGAACCTAAGGGACTTAGAGCCCCAAGGAACCAAAGGAATGCTGATGATTTCCCTCTACCAAGACCTAGAGAGCACACGAGGACTTTGAGACCAACTCAGCTAGTTAAGTCCATGAAGAACTACTTCGATGGCACAGGAGACTCATATGATCATGTGGCGGAGTTTAGGCAAGTCTTGAGAGCCGAGCAAGTTGAGGACCTATTCACGCAGTATAATGCCTACTCTTAGAGGCTTTCATCACTGAATTCTCTAAAAGTGGCATAAGGCATAATACTTCCTCATTGATACACAGCTTCAAGCAGACCCCTCAAGAGACCGTGAGACTTGCCGGAAGAAGATTTAGGCAATATCTTGAGAGATGCCCTGTTCCTGAGTTACCCACACCGGCCAAACAAGTGGCCTTATTCTTGGATGGATTGCTAAGTACAAAGTTGCGATCCTATGTGTACTTGAAGGACCGTAGGACCATAGAAGAGTGTGTACGCATGTGCATTGACATTGAGGATAACCTAGGGGAGGAACTAGAGCTTTCAAAAATCTAGAAAGATTCCGATAGTGCTTCTAGCCTCTCTTCCTCATAATCCACATCAATTGAGGAACTTGCTGAGAAAGTAGCTCAAAAACTAGGTGTCTCTAGTAAACAAATTCCTAGATTTGCCCTAGTAAAGAGGTGCTATACTTGCGGTGGTGACCATATGGCAAACGTATGTCCGATCATGGCTTAACCCCAAGTGAACCCTAGCAGTCAATATTGCACCATAGAACGGAGATACACAAATCACACAGCACAAGACTGCCCATACAATAAGCAAGCAGTTAGGCAAACGTACCCTCAACCCTATCTGAAGGGCTTTGGTGTGCAGAACAAGAGGAGGAAGGAGGAGATGGAATGAGAGAGAAGAGAGGAACGACGCGCGGATATGCGTGGGAGCCTCGAAACCCACATAATGATCTCTCTTGAGGCAATGCTCTATATATGATGTATATATATGAATATGGGGCTAAGGTCACATGACCCTTACATCCCCAACAATCTCCCACTTAAGGGTCAATGTGACCATAAGTGGAAAAATATACAAAGAATGATGTAGGACTATACAATAATGTACATGAAGAGTCCGGATCTCAACCCATACCAGATCAGCCTACACCAACCGCCTCAAACAAGGTGTATCCATGCACCTCAAACTGCTCTAGACTCATATCGATAAGAGTCGAGCTCACATCTGACTGATGCAAGAACTGACGAAGTTCTTGCAAAGCTCCCACTCGCTCTATGCCTATGTCAATCATCGAACGACTGACAACTCCAAGTGCAAATGCTCCAATAGCAACTGCAATGTCTGGTCTCGAGCATAACAACTCGTACATCAGACTCTTGAATGCTGACGAAACATGTGCTATCATGGCTAACCTAAGTATGTCAGCCATGCCTGTATCCGAGGCATCCAAAGCACCATCGTCAAGACCAACATGTCCTGACATATCTATGTCAACATCTGGCATGAGCGAATCCAAGAATGACTGCATGATCGCTGACTCATCAACATCTAAATCACTCATCCTCTCAACCAAAAATGTATCTAGTTGTGCATCCTCAGAGCTACTATGCTCTACCATACACTGTGTACCATGAGAGCAATCTTGCTCTACCACACCAAGTGTATGATCATGCTCTACATGAGCTAACTGCACAACATCAACACCAAGATCAAACTGATGATCACACTCTAAATGAGTATCATCATAATGCTCTACATGAGCATCCACATCATGCTCTAAAGCATCCAACTGATCATCCAAAGTGTGCTCCATAAGAGCATCCACATGATCAACCAAACCATGCTCTACATAAGCATCATGAGCATCCAAAACATGCTCTACATGTGCATCCATCTGAGCATCAGAATCATGCCATTCATGTGCATCAAGAATGTCCATAGACCTATCTATAGGTAGACAGAATGAGACATGACGAGTCTCACATCGCACATAAGGCTGAACTCCTACTGAGACGAGACTATCTCTCACATGAAGTACCTGCAGTGGATACCTGTGCCCAAACCTGGCACCTCTAACAAGCATAAGCTGTCCCAATCGCAACTGAAAATGATGCTCACCAAGGAATGCATAATATCTGCTCTCCTGTAACTGGGTAACTGAAATCAAGCTCATAGGGAATGAAGGCACATAACGTACATGTCTGAGTATGAGTGATGCTCCACTAGGTAGCATAATGCATACATCTCCTGCACCCTCAATGTCATATGCCATACCATCATGCAACTGCACACATCCACGACTCTCACGTGAGAATCGACAAAACCACTCACGATGTGGAGTAACATGAAAAGTAGCTAATGCATCAAGCAACCAAGCCATATGTGTGCTATCCAATGAACAAGAGGAATCCTGAGATGATCCATAGGAGAAAATGACATCACCATCACTGGCATAATCAACTGTCATAGACTCTCCTGAAATCACTACCTGACCTGCATCATGTGCATATCTCTGACGTCGTCGTCGCATCCGCCTGAAGCAACGTCGTCGAATATGGCCCTCACGATCACAATGCGAACATCGAAGTCGTCGATGTGATCTATGTCTCACATGAGTCAATGGACTCACATACATATCATGTAGTCTCTTCCATAATGCACTACTCGTCTCCTCATACATAACAGACTCATATATAGAATCCACAAGCTGTAATCGGATAGTGGAGCTGGCCAATGCATCCATATCCATCCATACGTGGTCGTGCATGTCACGAGGCCTCTGTGCATCTCTATGCACATACATATGTAACCCTGCACGAACCAATGTATGCCACATCCGAGCTTTCGATCTTGGAAAGTCAGTGCCATCAAATCGAGAAGACACCATGCTGGCAATCCAATAGACTAGCAATGTAACAAGAGACTAGAAACAATACTCTATCCTGAATAGGATCACACCGGCATATCCACATGCATAACTCACATCACATATGTCTCACTAGAGAAGAAAACCATGTGAACCACCTGTCACATAATCATGCATCTAGCATGCGCATAAAACCATGAGCATAAGACTGCTCACCAAGTCTCCAAAGTGACCAAGTAGATGTGAAAGAATCCTGGGAAAAATTTGACAGAGTATCCCTTGTAAATTGAGCAATCAAACAATATAACCAATAACCAAAGAATAATGAGTAACCTATCACTGATCTAATAAAAAGATAATGGCAACTACATGTGCCCAAAAACTAATGGTAATACATGCCAATACAATGGCAATACAAATCCCACTCAAGAATAATTCCTGCAAGATGGTCCAACCTATCACGAACAATGTGTGACCAAGTCCAACTGAATGGAGATAATCAATGATCCAAAGCTATCACACAAGCTTCAAGATCCACTAGAGCTCCTTTCTAGCATAAAAGTCGGTGAAATTTCGGCAGCATCTCCTCTGTAAAATGGACTCTAGAACCAAAATAACCATGTGGGAATCACCATCCACAACATCAAATCAATGAACATTTGCTAATACAATAGCAAATCAAGGTGACAAACAAGTATGCAATTGAGGCTCCAATCTGGATCATGTACCTGCAAAGAAAACAAAAGATACAAGTACCAACCAAGATCCACAATCAACTCTCACAGAATTGTGTTCAACCGGCAAGTAAATCCATAACCAAGTGGCATAAGCAAGATATAGACCACAATGCCACTATACATCCATGATCGAACTCATGATGACATAAAACCTCAAAAAAGAGTATACCACAATGTCATCTTACATGTCAAACACGTGACAAGATCATGCTCTACTCTCATATGGAGGAGCTACCACAATGATCATACATGTACAATGCTTTGAAGCTCTGAAAATAAGAGCTTGCACACCATAAATTCTCTCTCAAAGAAGTTCCAAAGCAAATTCAACCTCCAAGTGCAATTAGTGAAGATGTGCTGCTCTGTGTTTTGCTGTTTCACAGGTGATAACCTCTGAATCTGAACTTTTGGTCTTCAGCAAACTTCAAGATCTGAGTCTTGGCTACGTAACGAGATAAAGAACACCTCAATCGGAGGTGCGTAGCTCAAGATATGCTCAAATCAAGCACCTATTGTCAATTTCACTTTCACTTGCAACAGTACTGCTCTGTATTCTGCAATTTCGGCAACCTAAAACTCAGAATCTGGATCTTAGTTCTTCTACAAAGTTGTAGCTATCTTTTCAAGCTACGAGCAGCAAGTTGAATCATCGCATTCTGAGCTGTAGAACTCAAGTTATGACAAAAAAACCGACCTGCTGTCCTACTCAATGTAGATTCGCCTTCTACAATTCTCTGCGTTTTTTGAATTTTCGGCACTTCAGAAGTCCGAATCAAGTTATGCGCCCTTTCTGTGAAGTTGTAGCTCTCTATGTTAGCTACGCAGAGAACTTTAAAACGCATCAATCCGAGTTTCCTAGCTCAAGTTACAGCTGAAATACTGAACTGCTGTCAAGAGATGCCGACCTGCACTTCTACCTCTTCTCACCTAAGCTTCCATTGAAGCTTCTTGCACACCAGCCTTCAGCATGCTCTGATACCAATGAAGGGCTTTGGTGTGCAGAACAAGAGGAGGAAGGAGGAGATGGAATGAGAGAGAAGAGAGGAACGACGCACGGATATGCGTGGGAGCCTCGAAACCCACATAATGATCTCTCTTGAGGCAATGCTCTATATATGATGTATATATATGAATATGGGGCTAAGGTCACATGACCCTTACATCCCCAACACTATCCACAAGAGGGAAGATACGAGAACTAGTACCCTCTGCAGCAATATGGTAGACCACAGTAATCCTATCAACAACCCTACCAAAACCAACAAAGACCTCAACCAGTGCTAGCTCAACAACCTCCAACCCCAGCTAATGTGATTCCTGTGAAATATGCAGCTGCTGAGGAAAATTTGAATAGAGCCATAGTCCTAGTGACTCCGTTGCTTTCAGAAAGTGACCCGAGTGATCATAGTTTTGATTCCACTCACATAGATAGTCCACAGGCTTACTATATGCAGCCTCCTGAACATGGTGAATCCTACTATAGTGAAGAACCGGGTGAACCTAGTTGGGAGCCAGAGTATGCAAATCTCATGTACACAAATCCCAACACTAGACCTCAACCTAGGCAGGTAAGACCCTCTTGGCTATCCTCAATGTTTGAAGTCATAAGTTCCATCCATTTTTAGAAGGTTTTGTGAGCTAGTGAAGGCACAAGTTATCTGTTTTGCATCAAATTTTTCTTGTTGATGTTCCAAAGTACCTATTGGGTTTTATTGCACTAAACACAAGCCTACAATTTCTACTTTACATATCCAAAATCTAAGGATGTGTCTATGCTGATTTACTAGAACAACTTCACCACTTGACAACTCAACTTTCCAAGCCTCTCCAAGCTTCTCCAACTTCTTTCAAGATGCACAATTCATGATCTATCAAATGGTGATATTCTTATTGCATCTAGAATTTTATGCTGTGGGTTCTATAGTCTCATAGACTATGCAAGATCTATGAATGATTTAGCATGTTTAGTTCAAGACTCTCAAGCTATGTCAGATGCAAAGCTTAGGCATGAACACTTTGGTCATATTTTTTTTACCACTTTACTATGCCTGTATAAATCTAAAATGGTGTGCTCTATGCCCAAACTTGAGCCACATTGTAGAAGGTTGTATTCTAGGAAAAATGTAGCATTCCTACCCAAAAGATGGCTTAGTTTGAGCTACTAAAAAATTGTAGCTTGTTCACAATGATGTACATCATCCTATGCAGACACCTTCTTTTGGGAACTACCTTTACTTTGTGGCCTTTATTGATGATTTTTCTAGGAATGCATGGAAAGGTTTGAAGTTTTTATGTGCTTCAAAGAGTCTCTCATTTTGGTTGAAAATCTATCAGCATGTAAATTGGGCACCTCCATTCTTATCAAGGGGGGAGGGGGTTAAATGTCTTCTAATGACAATGTATTTCTTGTTGAACGTGAGGTAAAACATTAGTGTACAATGTTGTATAAACCTCAAAAAAATCGAGTTTTTTGAATAAAGAATATGTCTCTCATGGAGATGACAAGGTGTATGATCAAAAGTCATAGTCTATCACATAGTTTCTAGCTTGAGGCTATTATGTGTGCAACATATGTACTTAACAGGTGTCCCACCAAAGCACTGCAATCCATCACTCCGTATGAGGTTTGACATGGTTGCAATCCATCTGTTGATCATCTATGTGTCTTTGGTTATTTGGCATATGCATTAGTGCCTGAACAACAACGTAGGAAATCAGATGATAAAGTAATAAAATGTATTTTGTTGGGTTTGTTGTAGAACAATTCTAAACTGTTCATATTCTCCTTATTCACACACACTCTTCATACCTCTTAGGCACACAATCTCTTGTATCTAGTTACTATTTCTACCTAGATATAGATATTGTTAGTTTGTATCATATACACACATTGTCATTCAACATTTGAAAATAGAGAGTGGAGGTGAGCCTCATAGCTTATCATTACACTTGAAATCTTGCCTATTCTCTCTCTATCTCTCACTCATCTTCTTTTCGAGTCTTAAGGTGTGTATGTTAAGGTTCATTTGTTGGAAGATCCTACAAAGCTATGATTTTATTGTTAGCCGCACCCCACTTCCAACATTTTGTATTCAGACGTTACAATACCAACATTTGGTAACAGAGCATAGTTAACATACACCCTTAACAAGATGAGTGACTATAGACTCGAGAATGAAGACAAGCTTTAGGGAATGCCTAATTAACCAATGTGGAGTTTTATGATGATGAATCTATTAGTATCAAAGGACTTATGGAATATTACCAATGGCACTAAACCAAGGCCAAGACAAGTCGGAGAAGATTGTTCTTTATCTTCTAGAAGACATGCTATTCCTATTTCTGCTCAACTGGAGGTTAGTGAAGAAGAAGAAACTCTTTCATCATCAGGATTCCATACTACTGCCATATTACTTCCTACAAAAGAGAAATCTATATGGGATTCAAGAGATGCATTAGCACTTTCATATATTTTTATGGGATTCAAGAGGCATATTATACCCCAGATTAGGTTATCCATAGTTCTTGTCAGGCTTGATTGGAATTAGAGAATCCCTATCAGAGCAAAAACCCTACTAGAAAAGCTCATCTAAGGAGACAACTAGCCAACACAAGGATGAAAGTTGGTGAATCATTTTACTTACATGTTTTGAGGTTTAAAGATTTACAAGATCATTTACTCAATGTTGGAGTCAAAATTTCCTATGAAGAGATGGTAAACACACTTCTAAACTCACGTCCATCTACATATCGTGCTTTTGTTACCTCTTTATCTCTCTCTACAAGAGATATAGAACTTTCATTTGAAGAGCTACAATTCTTGTTACTTCAAGGTGAAGATCAACCAAAGGGTATGGAAGAGGATGATGAAGCCATTTTATCATTTTCAAAGGGAAAGAAGAAGAAGGAGAAGAAGAGTCAGCAATCCAAGAAGGAAAGTAAGTCTTTTAATCCTAAGTCTTCGATTCCTTTTCCTGATGTTTCCTCTACACCCAACAAAAAGTTTTCAAATACATCTTATTCAAAGAAAGGGGTATGCCATTACTATAGGAAACCAAGTCATTTTATAGCAAAATCCAAGGCAAGGATTTTTAGTGAGAAGAATAAAGCATTAGGTAATAGTGTTGAAGATGATCCAACACCTAAATCTTCAAAGGTAGATTCATATGCATGTGTTAATGTCAAAGAAGTAGCTTTTGAGCAGGAAATAGTAAATGCAATCTTATATCATCCTTGGATTTTTTTATTTTAGAGCCACTAATTATATGACAGGTTGTAGAAAGGTATTCTCTTCCCTTTCTAACTCTTAAAGTAGAAGAGTGACCATTGGATATGGTCATGATTTGAATGTTTTCGGGTTGGTGAAGTAAACCTTAAGTCCAAAACTGGTAGAAATTGTTGATGTAAATTGATGCAAGCCTACATACTTGGACAATTAGCTATTCACTTCTATGTACACGCATGAAGTCACATATGAATACCCACTTGTAAAAGTTTGGTTTTACTCCTTGTAAAAGTGCATATGTAAAAAACGCACTTACATTCACATGGAGTTTGGAGGATCAATTACGAGACTTTTATGGAGAATTGCTGAGAAAGGAAGTCCTAAACTTTAGCTACATTTTTTGGTAGAATTTGAAATTCAAAAGTTGAAAATTCCCTCCAACTTTAGCAATAAAAGCGACTCAAAAAGGCATGTGAAAGTGAGCCCCATTTCGAAGAGTTTTTAGAGGGAATTCTACTTGGGTATTGAGCTCACACTATAGCTCTAGCATTGCCCTCATATTGTGCAATCATTCATTGCCAATATCATTGTACTTTATGTGCATTCATACATACATGTTGATCATGGTCTCTTGTCTCTACTCTATCAAGTGCTACTCAAAATAGTGAACTTCTCAAAGCTATTTCTCACTGTGTGCTTAATCATTTTGAGCGATTTAAATTGCTATAGCTTCACTAGACAGTCTTCTTATGTGGAAAAAAATTTCATCTTGATTGCTTCAGCTATTTTTAAGCAATCTTGGAATTATTGCTCTCTGGTTTGCTATCTGTTCAACTTCTAAAAAGCTGGGATACACCCCAGACTTGCTAAAGATCATTCTCCTTGCTTAGTTGATGATTTTGAGTTAAATGACCTGTGAAAGTTAGCCATCTAAGTTAAATAGATATTCCCAAAAGGATTTTGTCCAATTGTTAGTAGAGAAAGAGAATTATTCATTTCTCTTAGCAGATGTAGTGACCAAAATAGAAAGTTTTTGGTTCAAGGTCAAAGCCAATGCTATCCATTTTGATCCAATGATTTGAGAATCATCTTCCAAAGCACTTAGGTGATTAGTTGTACTTCTTGGAAAGCTCAAGGGGTCTATTCTGCACTCCTCAACTCAATTTTGGCTGGTGTGAACTAGGGATTTGCAGCACCATCTCATCTATGGAAGGTGTCCACCATCTCCTCCAACAATGGTATTAGAGCAACATCAAGGTAAAATGGGAGATGGATTTCCATCATTCATTGATAAAGTGGATAGGGGAAATTATTCAACATGGTCCCTAAGGATGAAGGCTTACCTCGAGGGAAGAATCTTGTATGGATACATCTGTAGAGATAAAGAAATGCCAATCTTTAAAAGCAAAAATCAACCTACAAAAGAGGAGTAAGAGAGACTAGCTACATGGTGTGCAAAGGATGCTCTAGCAAGGTCTTACATACTCAATTAAATCTCTGATTTTTTGTTATTTCATATTAGGAATTTTAAGATTTCCCAAGAGACTTGGGATGTGCTACCTTCATACTTCTCATCAATTACAAGGGCCAAAAAGAACCAGCTTTGGATGGAGTTTAGAACCTTGAACAAGAAACCAAAGCAAAGTGTAGTTAACTATGTGAGCAAGATGAAGGATGTAGCTGACCAACTTAGGAGTATTGGAGAAGAAATAGAAGAGGAGAAGATAGTAAGGCACATCATAAATGGCATCAAGGCTGATGACAAATGGGAGTCATTCACCATAGCAATGACCTCAATACATTGATGGGGCAACTCTTTGCACATGAGACAAAGCTCAACAAGACTGGAGATATTTCTAGAGGTAATCAATCTTCTGCTCTTTACATAAATAACAAAAGAAACAAAGATAAAGGCAAAGGTAAGAAGACTGAAGAAGATGCAAGTACCTCTCAAGTGAATTTCACAGGTAGAGGAAGAGGTACTAGAGGAAGGGGCAGAGGAGGAAAGCAAGGCAAGGGGAGACCATATAATTCTTCACCTTGCAAAATTTGTGGCTTGACCAATCATACCACAAATGAGTGCATTAGGGACACAAAGAATTAGAGAGGAAGAGGCTTCCATAGAGGAGGCTATGGACAATCAAGAGGTAGGTTCAATAATGGAGGAAACAACTACCATCACAACTACAACCAAGGCTTCAACAACAACTATCAAGGAGGCTTTAGAGGAAGGAGAGACTACAAATATTATACAATGACCAAGAGGATTCTCTATCGCTAATGAATATGACAGCCAAGAAAGGTAAAGATGATGAATACCTATTCTATATTGATTCTGGTTGTTCCAATCATGTAGCTAGCAATGTAACACTATTTTCTGACCTTGAAGAGCCTAAAGGAACGCATGAAGTCCAAACAGGTGATGACACTAGGCACTCAGTAAAGAAAATTGGAAATGTTAAAGCATCTGGTGGTAATATGAACCTTCTAAGTAGAGTGTTGTATGTTACAACAATAACAAAAAATCTAATCAATGTTGGAAAGATTGTTGAGAAGGGTTTACAGGTTAGGTTCACAAGACATGGAGCATATGTGGAGGATCCTCAACAAGGCTTCAAGAGGATTGTAAAAGGTGAGAAATCTAATAGTCATTTTACCTTTGAAGTTGAAGATACAAGAGACCTCGCTCTCTTCAATTACAAGGACTAAACCCTATCTGAATTGGAGATATGGCATAAGAGACTAGGTCATATAGGTGAAAGGACATTGAAGAAAATATGTAGGGATCAGAGTGTGCTTGGCATCCCAAATGTTTCCAAGCGACACATGGTTTAAAAATGTGGAGCATGCCAATTTGGCAAGTCACATAGGCAACCATTCAACAAAAGACAATACATGTATGAAGATTACTTGGAGCTTGTACACACAAATGTGTGGGGTCCTAGCAGAGAGCCATTGATTTCAGGGTCAAGGTATTATGTTTCATTTATAGATGACTATAGTAGGTAGACAATACTTTATTTTATGAAGCATAAAGATGAAGTCTTCACTTGTTTCAAGAAGTATTTGGCATTGGTTGAGAATCAAACAAGTAAAAGTTTCAAGAGGCTCAGATCTGATGGAGGTGGTGAGTATTTCTCACATGAGTTTGACTCCTTCTTACATGACAGAGGCATAAAGAGAGAGATTAAAACAAGGTACACTCCTGAACAGAATGGAGTGGTAGAGAGAATAAATAGGTTGATAGTAGAGACTACAAGATCAATATTGAATGCGAAAAAACTTCCTAATTATCTATGGGTAGAGGCTATTTCCGTAGCTACTTACCTAATCAATAGGCTTCCATCCAAGTCTCTAGATGGGATGACACCTTATGAAGCATGGACTGGTAAGAGACCCACATTGGACCATTGTAAGATCTTCGGGTGTATTGCTTATGCACACATCCCTTCACATATTAGAGGAAAGCTTGATCCAAAGGCTAAATTATGCATATTTATTAGCTATGATCAGAATTAGAAAGGATATAGGTTATATATGTTGGTGTAAAGTCCAAGCCCACACATTTGGCTTGATACTCATAAAGATATGAAGTTCCATGGAAACCATTGCTAGTAGAAATTTATCCTTTTACATTTGTAAAAGTAATTTATTTGACTTGAGAGAATGTTTGTAATCACCTACCAAAAACTCTTGGACTTGTTAGTTAGAAAAGAATCTACTTCAGTGAGAGAACATTTCCTAGATTGAAGGATCACTTTTTAGAGAGAGCCAAAAGTTGAATTCAAATTCAAATTTCAATGTAAGACTTATATAAAGTCACTTGAAAAAGTCGCGGTTAGAAGAAGTCACTTCTTGAGTTCTCCATAGTCATTGTGTAAGAGTGTAAGGCCTACATTGTAGCCTACACTATTCTCCATCATTAGGCTATCCTATGATCTTGTACGACATTGTTCATTAATACAATACATCTACATTGTTCATCTATGATCTCTCTGTTTAGTCATTCGTAATTGTCAGCTTGTGCTGCTCATATCGCACTCAATTCTCCACTCTTTTTAATGATCTATAGCTTGTTGGAATCAAATATAAGTTATCTACGTGCTAACAAATTTTAAAGGGAATCCATTTGGCCAACTTGGAGAAAAGCGTGTAGAATCACTCACTAGTCAAACTCTACAGAGGTCCTAAAAAATCGAGGGTAATGATTTATTTGTTAAATTGATTTCTCTGTGTATAGTGCATCATTTCAAGTGATTCCACTTGGAATCATTAGCTTGCTAAGCTAGTTAGATACCTGTAAAAGGAATTTTTCCAATTCCTACTGTACTAGTAGCACTGAGCATCACAAGCAACAAGTGTATGATAAAAAATAGAAGGTTTTCATTGATCCTGCTATTTGGAAGTAGTCTGTTTTGATTCAATCTTTTCATACATCATTTCCAAAGTACATAGGCACTTATATAGTGTCATTGCAAAGCTAAGAAGGCCCACATATCATCTCTGAAGCTACAAGGGGCTAGTACTATGTAGGATTTGGTAGTACCTACTCATCAATTGGAGTGTCCATCCATCTATCCCAACAGTGGTATGAGAGCAAAGTTAAGGTAAAATGGGAGATGGTTTTCCTTCTTTCATTGACCAATTGGATAGGAACAACTATCAGGCATGGTCTCTAAGGATGAAGACATACTTACAAGGAAGGAGCCTCTATGGATACATCTCAAGAGATGAGGAGATGCCTATATTCAGAAGCAAAAGACAACCTACAAGAGAGGAGCATGAAAGACTCAACACATGGTGTGCCAAGGATGCATTAGCAAGGTCGTACTTACTTAACTCAATCTCTGATTTTCTTCTTCCACATATTAGGAATTGTAAGACATCCCAAGAGACTTGGGAAACATTGTCTTCTTATTTCTTTTCCAACACATGGGCTAGGAAGAATCAAACATGCAGATTCCAAACCTTACCACACTCATGGGGCAACTATTTACCCATGAAGCCAAGCTCAACAAGAATGGAGATTCATCAAGAGTTAATAGCTCTTCTGCCCTATACACTGATAAAAATAATTCTAAAGAGAAAGGGAAGAACAAGAAGGTAGAAGATGAAGGAACTACCTCCCAAGCCAACTATGCAGGGAGAGGTAGAACCTCAAGAGGAAGGAGCAAAGGAGGTAAGCAAGGTAGGGGGAGACCTTATAAATCCTCACCATGTGATATTTGTGGTTTATCAAATCATACTACAGATGAGTGTTTCAAGAACTTCAAGAATCAGAGAGGTAGAGGATATCAAAGAGGTGGATATACACAATCAAGAGGAAGATTCAATCATTATCAAGGATACAACAACAACTACAACAACAATTACAATAGCAACTACCAAGGAGGATACAAATCAAGGAAGGATTACAAAAACTACATAGAGGAGCAAGAAGATTCTCTGCTGATCATGAACATGACTTCAAAACCAGGTACAAATGATGACCATCTCTTCTACATTGACTCAAGATGCTCAAACCATGTAGCAGGCAGTGTAGCTCTTCTCTTTGACCTTGAGGAACCAAAGGGTTAGCATCAGGTACAAACACGAGACCTCTGATAGAAACAAGAATCTGTTGAGTAGGGTTCTATATGTACCAACTATTACCAAGAATTTGATGAGTATTGGACAGATTGTGGAAAAGGGTTTGTAGGTTAGATTCAACCAATATTGAGCATTTGTGGAGGATCCCTAGCATGGGTTCAAGAGAACTGCCAAAGGAGAAAAGATAGGTAGACTATTCACTTTTGAACTTGAGGATACAAGGAACATTGCACTTTATAGTTATAAAGATCAAACTTTATCAGAGCTTGAAATTTGGCATAAAAGATTAGGGCATGTAGGTGAAAGAACCTTGAAAAAAATATGCAGAGATCAATGTGTGCTTGGGATACGTAATGTATCCAAGCAACACATGATTTATAAATGTGGTGCTTGTCAGTTTGGAAAGTCTCACAGGTTACCCTTCTCAAGGAAAGGCTACATGCATGAGGACTACCTAGAGCTTGTCCATACAGATGTATGAGGACCAAGTAAGGATCCCTCAATATCTGGATCAAGGTATTATGTATCTTTCATTGATGATTACAGTAGGTGGACTGTATTGTACTTTATGAAGCACAAAGATGAAGTATTCAGTTGCTTTTAAAATATCTTGCACTTGTTGAGAACCAAATAGGGAGAAACCCTACCACTCCCCATTGGGAATATCCAAAGGGTGAAGAAGACCTCCTATCCTCAATCTCTCAGCTTTATTGACTTGTCATTTTGTGCACTTAAGCACATATTCTAAAATTTCCTTATGAAGTCTAGGATAGTAAAATTCCCTCTTAACAAGATCATAAGTCTTGTTAACTCTTGGGTGTCCCCACACTAGGTGTTCCATGCCACTAGGTGTTAACTCCTAGGTGTCCCGCACTAGATGTATTAACCTTATCATTGGATATTTTTCCTAACATAGATATAATTCCTATACCAGAGCAGACTACTATACAAGCTACTATGGATGCTAGCTTGGTAACTTACGGTTCTTGGCTGGAAGGTTTTTGGTTGCCCAATCCTTATATTTTCTTGATTCACTCTGTTTAATAGTCATCCGCAGTTACAGTTACTTTCTTCCTTCACCTATATTGTCATTATTGTGCCCACTACCAAAATTAGGTACTTGGACTCTTCATAAGCTTATGGTGCTTCACATACAATCATCCATACACTTTCGTTGCAATACTCAAACTAGAATAATGAGCCATAGATTATGATAGGTAGAAAGAACAAATAGACCACACCAAGTTTTCTTAGAACTATATCTATACCCAAAGTACCACTTGCAAAAGTGTGGTTGTGAGTTGAATGGATACATCATATTATTTTCAAAAGTTTACATGATTATGAGAAGACACAACACTTCTAATGATTTATATAATATATATTTTACAAAAATAATAAGTGTTGCTTTGGCGTGTTGCTTCAATGGCCTAATAGTTGGCATGCACATAGGACTTGAAACTATTGTCCTCATGCGGATAGAGCTTTGTCATCATCATCTTTGGTGGCCTCTATCTCTCAAAGTTCTTCTTGTTGGCTATGACTTTGGCAATGATCTTATATCCCGTTTGGAGCATCGTGGTTAAGCGAGGACCAAAAAGGTTTCATCAAAGGTAGGTCAATTTTGGAAACCATTATAGATATCTAGGAAGGTCTTGACTTTGCAAATGAGTCAAAACAAGATGTGGTCTTCCTCAAGATCGACTTTGATAAAGCCTATGATAGGTTGGAATGGGACTATATTCTGCAGACACTTAAAGATCTTGGATATAGTCAGAAATTCACCAAGATGATCGCGACCCTTTTGGGAAACACATCGACCCAAATTAACGTTAACAGTAAACTTTTGAAGGTGATCAAACTTAGAAGATCAATCAGACAAGGGTGCCCATTGGCTCCCCTTCTCTTAGCCATTGCCACAGAAGGGCTTAGTAGGCTGGTGGAGCATCAGGTGGAAGCTGGTAATATCAAAGGCCTTCGTTTACCTCATGACCATAGCCAGATCATCATGAGACTTTTTACCGATGATATGAACGTGTTCGTCCACAATGATAGTTCCATCCTGGAGACATTCTGGAGGTGTTTGGAAACTTTTTGAAAAGCCTCTGGATCCATAATCAACCACTCTAAGACCACCTTCAGAGCTATTGTCGGGTCCCAGCCCGACCTTCTCATTGATCATGGCTATTAAATCATTCCACAAGGCCAATTTTTTTGGCTTCTTGGGATTCCCTTGGGGTTTGGTGTCCCTATGGAGCAACGGTGGAACTGGGTGCTCGCCAGACTCGAAAACAAGCTAAACTATTGGAGAAGTATGCAAATCAATCTTGCTGGTGGTGCTATGGTTATCAACACGTTCCTCATTTCATCGACCATTTACTTCCTTTCTTGTTGGAGACCGAAAGAGCAAGATCTGTCCAAACTAGATAGTATATGCAGAAACTTCCTTTGGACGCGAGACCACAATAGGAGGGGGGTGCCTAAAATCAAGTGGTCCATCTGCACTAGCCAAAGAGATAGTGGGGGCCTTGGCATTCTGGACATTGGGTGCATGACTAACAAACTTGCGGCAAAATGGATGATTAAGGCTTGGTGCAATGGGGAGGCCTCGTGGGCCAAGTTGATCTTCAGAAACAAGAATGAGTTGGCTCTCACGGGATTCCCAAATTGGGAAAATCTTGACATCTTGACCTTGCTGTTTTCCCCGATCCCCATCTTCCCGAAAGGCTTGAATCTTGTGTCCTCCCTATGGAAGAGTTGGAATAAAGTCAAAAACTACAAAAGAATAAGTGAAGACTGGAAGTGGGTGGTCGGTATCAGACAAAACGACTCTATCTGGTTTCCGATCCATGGCATCTGGAGCGTGGAATCTTGGAACATTCAAAACGGCAAGAAGCTATGGAACAAAGGCTTCAAAAAATGGAAACATCTCTGGAAACAAGACACCAACCGGTGGATCAACTTTGAGGATATTGACCCTAGCATCAACATTTCGTATGAAGAATGGAACACTTTGCAAAGCAGATGTCTCCCTTGGGACCGCTATAAAGTTCGCCTTCTCATCGGGCATGACATGTCTAGCTCGCTTGGTCTCAAATGGAACAATGGGAATAACCTATAAAAAATCCCGAACATCAAAGAAACGATTGATTATCAGGTTAACCTCAACAAGAAGTGGTGCTTGTCATGGACGTGGCTTCGGTGGGGCATGAAGTCCATGGCTATCTGGCATCCCCTCATCGAAATAAAAAAGTCTATCCTCTTATGGCAAATTCTTCATCGTGGAATCTGGACCAACCTTAAGGCTAGTAAATTTTGTGGGATACCTCCTTGGTGCAAACGCTGCTATCGGTCTATCGAAGATGTTTCTCACATCTTCTTTACCTATCCCAATTCCAACAGGCTCTTGCAGAAGGTTGGAAAGATAATTAGTCTTCAAAAACCTCTCAGTTGGAAGCAAGCTCTACTGGGAGAAGCGATCGGCTACCCTCTGACTCTCTAGAACGCCATCAGAGGGGAGGTCCTATGGAAAATCTGGCAGGAAAGATGTGCTTTTAACTTTGGCGACTCCCCCAAAGAGTGGTCAATTGAGAATTTGTTGTTCCTCCTTGGAAAAAGGATCGTTAACTATAAGAAATCCCCCCCCCCCTTTAGGCATCATCAAGTGCTCTTTTTGATCAATAACAAGCTTAAACCCAAGTGGACCCCACATGACGGTGATGAGAGGGTGATTAACCTTCTTTGTAATGCCATCTAAACTCCGTAAAAGCTTCCCCTGCTTTGTGGGATTCGGGGGGTCCCGTGGGCACTAGTCCCCTTCTCGTGTACTTTTCTTTAATTAATTCAAGTCCGAGGGAAGTAGGATAATGCCAAACTTCCTTTATTTAAAAAATATATATATCCTTGGATTCTATGAAGTTCTTCTATAGATTCTTCTACACCACTTTAAGCATGGGACTAAGTGTTTCATGGTCCATTGGAACTCCACTACACAAGAATACCTCATGATAGAAGCATCATACAAAGCAACCTTGGCTTGGAATTTACCTAACTACTCTCTTAGCTCCTCATATAGCTAGAAATCCTATTGCATGATTGTTTGTGCCTTCTTTAGAGACTCAATCTGTTGTTTTTGAACCTTGGCAATGATTGTTAATGCACCCTAGTGTTGAGGTCATGCATACTCAACAACTGCATGTACCTTTCAGACTTCACCTTCCAATACTGCATTGTAACTCAGATAACCTTCCATTTGCTTTAGTAAGCTGTCATTTCTGTCCTTGAGTTGTCATAGGGCACACTTCATCTCCTCCATATAACTCTACATACCTTCATTATTCTAAACTCACTCCTAAACAATGGTTGGGTGCTTCTCATTGGCATCAACTAGATTGCGGTTGAGGTGCCCCATTTCTTCCTTCTCCTTTGTCACCTTTTTAAAAATGATATAAACCATTATTCACTACATTTAGCATCATCTAACTCAGACTAGAGGGAGTAGATAGTTTGATTCCTTTTGTGTAAGTTCACTTGTAGTTGCTCCACTTGGGTGGCCAGTTGTAACTCATGTTGTTTTCTAACTAGATAAACTCACAAATTAACTGGTCATAAGCATGTTGAAGGTATTAGGGAAGTCCAAGAATATATTCTAAATTAAAGAATGTGCTAACACTAAGTTCCTAGTAGGGCTTCATTGGGGACAAGCAGGGAGAAACCATGAATAGCTACTTTCAAAAGTTGACTAGCTCAAGTGTGAAGGACGTACTTCATGCTAATGTTACTGCATAGAAAAAACATAGGTTGGGGAGCATTGAGGGGAAGGAGAAGGAGAGTAGTTCATGAATGAGGGTGATGGAGAGGTAGGGAGGGGTCTCACGAGGAAGGAGATAAGGAAGAGAGCACGCACACACACACACACACTCACAATCAAAGAGGAGCACACACAGAATGATCTCATGAGGGTGATGGAGAGTAGTTCGTGAAGGAGGGTGATGGAGAGGTAGGGTGGGGTCTCATGAGGAAGGAGATAAGGAAGAGAGCACACACACACACATACACACTCACAATCAAAGAGGAGCACTCACAATCAAAGATAAGGAAGAGATTGAGGCAAGGAAGAATGATCTTCTTCTTCTTCTGTTACATAAAAGGAATGTACAAGAATGACCTAAAACAACAACAAAACAAGTGCAATATATAAAGAATAGTACATAATGAAAATCATAATGTTCGTGAATGAGTGAGCTAGCAAGAAAACAAAATGTGCCATCACTCTCAATAGATAAATCTAGTAAAGCTCAATGAAGTATCCTTGACATATACTGGCAAGACCACTATACATGTCAAAGAAATGAAAAAGTGATACATGTCATCTTGGATCATCACATGTTGAGCTTGATATCTTAACACTCCCCCTCAAGCTCAACATCATGTCTTGTAATCCAAGCATCTTTTGAAACTTCTTCAACTTCTTATCTCCAAGTGCTTTAGTGAAAATATCAGCAATCTACTCATTTGTCCTCACATAAATAAGATCAATACCACCTACTAATACCTTCTCTCTAATGAAGTGATAATGCACCTCAATATGCTTTGTTCTAGCATGAAAAATAGGATTTTGTGCTAATTGAATGTCGCTAAGATTATCACAATAGATCATGATGATCGGCTTTTGCACTTCCACACCTAAATCTGCAAGTAGCATCTCTAACCATCATGCTTCACATGTTGCCATTGTGGCACCTCTATACTCAACCCCTGTACTTGGCAAGGCAATGGTGGGTTGCTTCATACTTCTCCATGTAATAGCTTCACTTCCAAGTGAGAATAGAAAGCCATAAGTAGATCTTCTATCTGGAATGCTGCCAACCCAATCTGCATTGGTGTATCCATGAACCTATAAATATACACTAGCTTCATAAAATAATGCATAATCCAAAGTAGCACTCACATAACGTAGATTTTGTTTTAGAGCATCTAAATGTGGCTTCCTATGAACCTACATAAATTAACTTTCAAGTCCAACAATGTAGCTTGCCTTGTAATTGTGAGATATATCAGACTTCCCACAATTTTCCTGTACATAGTAGCATTTTCCAATGCTTCACTTGATGTAGTATCCAACTTCAAATTCTGATCTAATGGCATAGAAATTGGCTTACAATCATCATACCATACTTTTGCAGCATATTCAAGGCATAGTGTCTTTGCGAAATCCATATACCTGTTTCTGTATGTATAAATTCAATGCCCAAAAAGTAGCATAGCACAGCACACCAAGATCTTTCATGTCAAATTCCTACATAAGAAGTTGCTTTACCTCTTTAATGCTTTCTTTGTTATCACCCCCTACAATCAAGTCATCAACATAAATAGCCACAATTATGATGCCATCATCACCCTTCCTTGCATATAGTGAATGATTTGCATCACACATAGAAAACCCAATGGTGGTTAAGTAATCATTACTCATGATGTAACACCAACTAAGAGTTTGGTACCATAATAGGTTAGATATATGTCTATCTCCTATAAACCCTAAAGAGAAGATCCATAAGTCTACTTCCAGTCTAACTAATGTCAATAACTAGATCATCTCATCTAGTCAAAGACCATCACTAGAGTAACACAATTACTCCTCTCTAGAGTCCCCATGTGAGACTCAATCTAACCATCATGATTAATTGATCTCCCTCTTGTCTATGATAGAAGAGTGCCACTTCTATCTAGACAACCTAAAGGTGAGAAAGTGAAACTCTCTCTCTCTCTATTCAATCTCTTCTAAGGAAAAGAGTTGTAGCAGTGGAACCTATTCCACTTTCCCTTTCCCGTTGAAATAGATTTTGTTGAATCACGTTACTGAGAACATGTATATAAGTTCTCCATGTTTTCCTTCAAAACTAGTGGAGAAAGAGACCCCCATGTGAAGGAAAATTACATTGAAAAGTAGAGTAAATGAATTCCTTCGAAAATAGAAACTAAGAGATGTTTCCCAAACATCTCTTCTGTCTAAAGGAAAACAAATGTTTGTGGTCTTTGCAGGACCCCAAACATTTGTATGTACTATTTCTAGCACGTTCTCACTAACGTGATTGTCACGGAAAAATGATAGGCTCTTGATTGTTTACCAAATTGACATGCTACACATACCTTTTGCATTTTTGCATCTTTGAAATTTGGTAGTCCATTGAAAATCTCCTTTGATTGCATCAATTTCAGCCTCCACAAATTTGCATGTCCAATTCGTTTGTGCCAAATCTCTATATCAACAATAACACCTACACCTTTTACAAACATGGTTGCATTCATTTCAAGAATCTTCACATTTAAGGTGAACATCCTACCCACTTTGTTTCCTTTGGCAATCAATCTTTTGTCTTGTTTATACTCTTCTACATAAAACCCATCAGCATTGAACCTAACTTGTAATCCCTGGTCAAGCATTTGTCCAACAAAAATAAGATTCTTTGTTATATCTGGAACATGCAACACATCAGCAAGATGTTTTATCTTCCCGTCCTCCATAGATAGTGCTATGTTTCCTGTATGCTTGATAGGGTGTGATGTGTCATCGCCTATTTCAGCATATCCAAGAACTGGCAATTTTTGCAATTAAACCATTCTGCATGACTACTCATGTGATTTGAAGCACATGAATCAACATACCAGACATTACCATTCAATTTTGAAACATTAGCAAACATCATAATCATCATATGATCTTGAACCATGAATATCAGAATCATATGCACTTGTGGATGCATAGTTGTTTTGTAGCCTTGTGTTATTTTGATTCTTCAACCTACAATCATGTTCAAAGTATCGAGGTTTACCACAATTCCAGCATCCTTTACTATCATTACTTGAATCATTTCTTCAGAAATTCATGTGACCTCTTTGGATCCACCTGCCTCAAAACTGTCCTCTTCTTCTTGCATGATTTGTTGTTGACCTTGATCTTCGTTATTGTGTCCTCTTCCACTTCCATAGCCTCTACCTATGCCTCTTCCTCTGCCAGAGTAGAATATCTACTTAGAACTAGGTTTTCCTTGGGAGTTTGAATCCTCACCAAGATTCTTTTCTTCAATAATCAGCATGGATTATAGATCAACAAAATTCAAAATATTTTCCCTTGTTTGTATAGAAGTTTTGAATTGCATATATGCAGCTCCTAAACCACAAAGGCACACTTTGACCTTATCATCATCATCATCTATGTTCATGTCAATAGATGCAAGTGACTCACATATGCTTTTGACTTTTAGAGTGTAGTCACTTATCGACATGCCCTTTTTCTCCAATGTACGTAGCTCGTCCTTGAGATGCAATTTTCGCACCTTTGTATTGGTCTCATACAATGTGACCAAACTGTTTCAAGCCTCTTTCAAAGTCTTGGCATCTTGTATGTGCCCAATCATAATATCACCTATGCTAATAGATACACAATACATTACCTTTTGTGCTCCTTGATTCCATTCCTCATATGCTCTTAACTCGTCTGCAGTCTGATTCCTCTTTGGTAACTACGGAGCATTTTCGTTCTCTCCTTTGATGTGCTTCTAGTAGCCTTTTCCCATCATGAAATTCATCATTCTGAATCTCCAAGCATGAAAGTCATTCTTTTCTAGCTTATCACTCATAAGCTGACTTGTTCCATCTGCGTTTGCCATTTTTGCAAGAATCCAGAACACTACAAAATCACTACAAGCAGTACTTCTGCTTGAAAATTGTCGCACTTGACGTGATAGTTTGATCGGAAAAAAACACAGTTTTCATGTATCAATAGTATCAGAAAAACACAATTTTCTTAACAGTTCGATCTAAAAAAAAAACATAGTTTTTGTGTAGACAAAATCGCTTGAAATTTTGGACCTGGAATATATGAGTGTTGTTGAATAGAACACAAGTTATAGTTTTGCAATCTGACCTGATTTTTTTGTGGGCCCCACCTTGCAGGCTCGAAACTGAGGTTGAGATGGCTTCAAAACAAAAATCTCACAATAAGGAGTCAACCTAAAGGGATAACTCACAAAAATATTTCGATGCCTTCTACCATCATGCCAATTTTTGTAGCAATCTGAGGTCTCTTCACCGTCGGCCTTCTCCATGAGCTCTATACAGCCACACTAGCTCTGATACCATGTCACAAGGAAGGAGATAAGGAAGAGAGCTCACACACACACTCTCACAATCAAAGAGGATCACACACACAGATTGAGGCAAGGAAGAATGATCTTCTTCTTCTTCTTCTATTACATAAAATGAATGTACAAGAATGACTTAAAACAATAATACAACAAGTGCCTTATCCAAGTAGGAAAATACCTATTGCACAATAGGTGTAGGTAGGCAAAAAGAGACTTCCTTCCCTTGTCTTCCAAGTTCTTTCAATGTGGCCATTCCATGATAGTCAGTAATTTGTTAGGATCCATCGAGATTCCATCTTGTGAGACTATATGTCCAAGTCATTTGTTTCAAAAAAACATCAAGTCCTTTTGAAACGCATTACTACTCGTCGATAATAATCGAAATTGTACATCTATTAATACACAGTTGCAAGTAGTAGTTGTCTTTATAGTTATAGTAACATTTCAAAAAGCATCAGGTCCATCCACATCCCGTAGGTGGATTGGTAAGGCACTCACCTATTGAGGCGGAGGTCCAATGTTGGTGACTCACATATGCTTTTGACTTTTAGAGTGTAGTCACTTATCGACATGTCCTTTTTCTCCAATGTACGTAGCTCATCCTTGAGTTGCAATTTTCGTGCCTTTGTATTGGTCTCATACAATGTGACCAAACTATTTCAAGCCTCTTTCAAAGTCTTGGCATCTTGTATGTGCCCAATCATAATATCACATATGCTAATAGATACCCAATACATTACCTTTTGTGCTCCTTGATTCCATTCCTCATATGCTCTTAACTCGTCTGCAGTCTGATTCCTCTTTGGTAACTACGGAGCATTTTCATTCTCTCCTTTGATGTGCTTCTAGTAGCCTTTTCCCATCATGAAATTCATCATTCTGAATCTCCAAGCATGAAAGTCATTCTTTTCTAGCTTATCACTCATAAGCTGACTCATTCCATCTGTGTTTGCCATTTTTGCAAGAATCCAGAATACTACAAAATCACTACAAGCAGTACTTCTGCTTGAAAATTGTCGCACTTGACGTGATAGTTTGATCGGAAAAAAAACACAGTTTTCATGTATCAATAGTATCAGAAAAAACACAGTTTTCTTGACAGTTCGATCTAAAAAAAAAACATAGTTTTTGTGTAGACAAAATCGCTTGAAATTTTGGATCTAGAATATATGAGTGTTGTTGAATAGAACACAAGTTATAGTTTTGCAAACTGACCTGATTTTTTTGTGGGCCCCACCTTGCAGGCTCGAAACTAAGGTTAAGATGGCTCCAAAACAAAAATCTCACAATAAGGAGTCAGCCTAAAGGGATAACTCACAAAAATATTCCGACGCCTTCTACCATCATGCCAATTTTTGTAGCAATCTGAGGTCTCTTCACCGTCGGCCTTCTCCATGAGCTCTATACAGCCACACTAGCTCTGATACCATGTCACAAGGAAGGAGATAAGGAAGAGAGCTCACACACACACTCACAATCAAAGAGGATCACACACACAGATTGAGGCAAGGAAGAATGATCTTCTTCTTCTATTACATAAAATGAATGTACAAGAATGACTTAAAACAATAATACAACAAGTGCAATATATATAAAGAATAGTACATAAGGAAAATCCTAATGCCCACAAATGAGTGAGCTGGCAAGAAAACAAAATGTGCCATCACACTCGATAGATAAATCTAGTAAAGCTCAATGAAGTATCCCTGACATATACTAGTGAGACCACTATAGATGTCAAAGAAATGAAAAAGTGATACATGCCATCTTGGATTATCACGTGTTGAGCTTGATATCTCAACAAGGGGCTCATGCAGTTGCATGAGGGGTCTTCTGATTATTTCTCTAGTTTTAAAGGTTGCTTAGAGGGTGAAGCTCTATAGTTGGTAGTAGGGAGGAGAAGATGGGGCCAAAGGGTGGGCCTCAGGGTCTACTGGCATTCTGGTTGGGAAGAGAAATGTTGATTAGTTGTTTAAGGACATGAAGGATGCAAGAATTTCTAAACATGGCAGAATAGCATGCTATATTGTCATCCTCCTTGCCATCAAATTGGGGTGGAGGAAGCGGTGGTGGAGCTTGAGCGATTGGTTATGTAGGCATGTTGATAAAAAAATGACGAATGGCAATGGAAAACACACCAGACAACAAAATGTTGAAAAAATAAGGGATTTGGGACTTTGCAAGAAGCTAGTGGTTGATGTTCTACATTGTCTACTAGAATTCTTTACAATTTCTCCTAAAAACGAACATGGTCTTATCAATGAAAGCTCCATCAACAACAAGCAATAGGAAATAGAACTAGCAAGAGATGTCATATAGTTTGTGGTGCAAGTTCAAGTTGACAAGGAGAAGGTGTAGAATTGTTTACCTTAGTTGGGGGCACATTGAGATAAAAAATTCATTTGAGCTTTCCTTTGGGACGAGCTCATACTAGTTTTCATTGTGATGGGGCCAACTATGTTGGGTCTGTGTGTGGCCAAGTGGAACCGGTGCATGAGTTAGTCCATGGAAATCTTGTCCCAACAAGATAGTGGTATTTTGAATGGTTGTAGCAGACTTGGAGGACTAACCCTTTCTGCTTTATTCACTTGACATTTAAAACACTTACTTACATAATTTTTAGATCTATGAACATCTTAGGCCAATAAAAAGTACACCTAATCAACTGGAAAGTTTTCTCAATACCAGGATGTCTTGCACAAGGTACATCGTGGTTCTCAAAAATAATTTCTTTTCTAAACTTCCCTTCTTGGGAATTAGGCATAGAAGTCTTTCCTTTTCTTTTGAGCAAACCTTGCTCCACTTGAAAATTAGAAAATGCCTTATCCTCATTACTTTCGGACAACTTATAATTGGTATTAATCATCTTCAATCTGTGAATCTTTGATCTCTTGGATTATATCACTATCAAGAACTATGTTAGATTTATTTAGAACTCCATAGTCTAACATTAGTCTACGTGCATTTGGTCGAGGACCATAGTCGAGTCAAGGACCAGAGCTCGGGGGAGCCAAGGCTCTAGCACGAATCTTCGAGATTATTGAATATCCTCAGAGTGGCCATATGAAGAGTGTTTGGAATAACCTAAAAAACTTGTGTTAGAGCGTCGGCTCCCCCGAGCTCTAGTCCTTGACCCGGCTAGGGTCCTCAACCAAATGCAGGTAGACCAATGGTAGACCATGGAGTTCTAAATAAATCTAACAATTCTAGTGTGTAGTAGTTGCACCCCCGTCGAGTAAAGAAAAGGGGAGTAGGTGGCATGCTACTAAGTAATGGTTCATGGGATCGAGCATGGTGGACATAAGTCGCTTGATTGACAAAAGAAATTCCATGTCTCTATGCAAAAGGAATCATAGGCAACAAAGGACAAAGAGGAGCAATGAGTGCAAGTTTGTCAGATTGGCAACACAATCAAAAGAAAAGTAAAAATTCACCATAAATCATCATCGCTTATGTAGAAAAGTAAAGGAGTCATTGACAAAGATTGAAGACGATGAAGTGGAGATGCAATCCAAATTATAAAAAGATCATGCATGGCTATGTAGATGTGTGTAGTGGTTGTTCTTATTTAAGTATTCATATGCTAAGTTTGCACTATGTTTGATAATCAAAACGACCATAAATTTCACTCATTAACCGAAACATTCAATGGTTTTGTGGTCAAAGTCTCTAATTGAAAAGCGTTCAAACCAACTTGGGCCAAAATTTGGTATAAGTGCAACTAGCTGAATTTGAATTTTCCCATAGCTTGATGAAATTTTGAATAATAGAATAGGATGATTTGTCCCACTAAGAACACAAGTGTCTTCAAATATTGGACAAACAAATCTTCATCTAGGGCTTGGAGGACATTGTTGGCAGTAGTCAAGGAACTGAAGGAGTCACAAGACAAGGAAGCCTACGAAGGGAGTTGGAGCGAAGAGAAAGCACAAGCAGACACAGTTTTCAAAGAAGATCTGGCAAGAAGGCAATTTAAAATTTTCAGGCATCAAAGAGTTGGGCACACAAGAAGAAGGAACAAGTAGGGAGCTCCAGGAAATGTATGTCAAAATGTTAGAAGAAATCCCTACAAAAATAGTGATTTTCATCACTAAAGACCATTGTAAATACCATTTCATATTTTTGTAACTCCATTTTGTGCAGGCCAAGGAGTCCTTGAGCTTGAGGAGCTTTATAAGTACCTACATATCAGTTTTCACATTTTTTAGACTCCGTTTGAACCTCCAAATAGAGTAGAGAACCTAATTTTTAACTAGGTTGGACACTAGGTCTGGACAAGGCCAAAACCTAGTCAAAAACTATAAATAGAGCTAGAGAGCTCATTTTTGAGGTTAGCTTGTAATTGATTTGAACTTGGGTGAGCTTTTTGAAAGTAATATAAAGAACTCCATTGCTTCTCACTCTTTGTCTTGCTTTGTGTGCGCGTGTGTGTGTATGTGTGTGCATGTCAGTGTGCTTCGCACTCACGCACTTGTGCCTTCACTTGCTCGAGGTCATCATACCATCCTCACGTCTTCCCGGATTGACATTAAAGGAGGTGCTACTCATCACTGAGCTACACCAAATTTTGGCGCCGTTGCCGGGGATTGAGCTTTGAGGACGAGCGTGTGATGGTAAGACGTAGAGTTGACGCGTTGGAGTTATAGGTATTTTCTTCACCTTTTTCCTATTTTCTCTTGTTTTCTCATCACCATCATCATCCTCACCATCTTCCACATCCATCTCCATCATCGCGAAAAATTTCACTTTTTGTTCATATCACCCACCCATACCATTCCCCTCATTTCACTTGTGAGAGAGAGCAAGAGAGCGTTTGTGTGCTTGTGATTTTCTGTGTTTTTTGAGATTTTCTATAGGAATCAGCATCCCCAACAGCTGTACCACCTCCAGCAGGTAAAAAATTTGACTGTGCAGGTCTCGAGGCGTTGACCTCTGTCAATTGTGACCGACAGAAAAAATGATCTTTTTGCTAAACAAAGTACATAACCATAATCTACATGCCTAGAGCTTCCCAAATGTGTGTTTAAAATTTTAAAATTCCTCAGATTTCTGTCAATCGCGATCGCCCTGTCAATTGTGATCGACAAACCACGACGGACACATGCCGACGGCTCTGTCAATCGTGACCGACACGTCAATCGCGACCGACAGAGTCAACGACCGACTGACCACGACTGACAGAACCTACACGTGACACGTGTCAATCACGATCGATCCATCAATTGCGATCGACCAGTCAATCGTGACTGACATCCCTGACGGACCTGTCAATCGTGACCGACCTAGTCAACGATTGCTTGACCACGATGGACAGACCCTCAAGACGGATCTGTCAATCGCGATCGACTCATCAATCGCGACCGACAGAGTCAACGACCCTTTGACCACGATTGACTAAAAATCCGGGCCACGTGTCAATCGCGATTGACCCATCAATCGCGACTGGCAGCCACGACGGACTTGTCAATCGCGACCGACACGTCGATCACGATTGACCTATCAATCGCGATTGACAGAGCTTGCGAACGCGATTGACGGGCAAATTTGGCCAATCTTTTAGGACAAAAAATAGTGGTCTAAATTTTTGGCAAATTGTGGGGAACTTTTAAGGGTTAGTAGAGCATTGTGAGGCCTATACCCAAAGCAATTTGAGAAGTCCTGTCTACCAGTTAACTTGTTTTAATTACATGCATGAAAGTGATCTGTCTGTCAACTGAATTCAATTCTTGAGCTAATTGTGGACTTTTTCAGGTTCTTTGAGAGCATCGAAGGGTACTCGAAGCAAGAGTAAGTGCGAGCTTGGGAACACGCTTCCTGGGCATACAAGGGCAACCAAGGGAAGAAACTTAAGGTTGCAAATTCTCAACACCCTCTGTCAATCCCTAGCATAGGCTAAGTACGGAGAGAGGTTTTGATTAATTAAGGACACGTTAAGAACGACCAAGTCCAAGAACTCTAATCACTCAAGTGCAAGTGTTAGGAGATTACAATTGCGAAACAACCTAAGGGAAAAGAAATTAAATCGAGCGACCGCACTCAAAGTACGATAAAAACTTAAGTGTTCCTTGCGACGAAGATTAATTGGACAAGAAGTGACACCCTAAGAGCAATTAAAAAAGAACAAGTGACTGATACAAAAGAACTCAGCAACGCAAAGTGTACTTGGGAAAAAATTGGGATTATTAAATTGGGCTTATGAACCTTAGATCAGGATGACACCTAGGGAGAGATAGACAAAGTCTTAGATCTTCTGAGGCTAGGGTCAATCATACTGCTAGGTCTTGGGCCCAGCAGTTGAGCCATCATTCGTACTACCCTAGCTCTCAGACTAGCGAGTCTGAGATGTCCCACGGTATGGAGAGACCTACAGGAAGTTCTGGAGTGCCATATTTACATAGGGTAGAAGGCTTTACAAGACGCAACTCGAATACCTTAGGACCAACCGATTAGGTGCTAGCATCTATGAGGACGGCCTAGGAAGATCTGTGGTCCAGATCAAAAACCCTGACCAATCCATTGGTCTAGAGCACCCAGCTGTCAAGTTTGAAAACGGATCATACCTAGACAAAGAAGGGACAATATATGTAGTCACCAGTCATCCAGATAGGACAGATGAATTTGGGAATGTGGTCCCAGAAACGGACTTAGGTGACCTAGAGCAAGGAAACATGGGTGTAGAACCTAGAACCCCCCGAGGCAAATCTGTGCTCACTAGGATTATCACACCAGAGTGGATTCCCCAAGATAATAAAAGCATAGATCTACTCTTGAACCGAGAGACTGATGAAGCCTTTTGGAGGTATAGATCTAATCAGCCGAATGAGGAAGGAACAATCATGATATATGAGTTCAAAGATCCTCATAGTCCAGGCAAAGTGACCTACTTGGATCATGCTTCAGAGAGGGTCTTTGTGGTTACAGAAAATGATAGGCATGCTTACACTTGGAAAGGTGAATTTATTTTCCCCCAACCAAGATCGAATGTGTCCTTTGGTCACCCAGGAGCTGGAACATCCCAAGCTCATGGAACTCAAAGAGACAGACATAGAGATAGACCGGAGGTAGGCTTTGCCAACCCAGTGGGAAGAGAAAGAATGAGAACGGAAACAAATAGAGTGGAACCTGAGGGACTTAGAGCCCCAAGGAACCAAAGGAATGCTGATGATTTCCCTCTACCAAGACCTAGAGAGCACACCAAGATTTTGAGACCGACTCAATTAGTTAAGTCCATGAAGAATTACTTCGATGGCACAGGAGACCCATATGATCATGTGGCCGAGTTTAGGCAAGTCTTGAGAGCTGAACAAGTTGAGGACCTATTCACGCAGTATAATGCCTTTGGTCTAACCCTGAGGAACACAGCCCTTACTTGGTTTAACCATTGAATGAGAGACAGTTCAAGAGCATAGACCAAATCTTAGAGGCTTTCATCACCGAATTCTCTAAAAGTGGCATAAGGCATAATACTTCCTCATTGATACATAGCTTCAAGCAGACCCCTCAAGAGACCGTGAGACTTGCAAGAAGAAGATTTAGGAAATATCTTGAGAGATGCCCTGTTCCTGAGTTACCAACACCAGCCAAACAAGTGGCTTTATTCTTGGATGGATTGCTAAGTACCAAATTGAGGTCATATGTGTACTTGAAGGACCCTAGGACCATAGAAGAGTGTGTACGCATGTGCATTGACATTGAGGATAACCTAGGGGAGGAACTAGAGCTTTCAAAAATCTACAAAGATTCCGATAGTGCTTCTAGCCTCTCTTCCTCACAATCCACATCAATTGAGGAACTTGCGGAGAAAGTAGCTCAAAAACTAGGCGTCTCTAGTAAACAAATTCCTAGATTTGCCCCAGTAAAGAGGTGCTATACTTGCGGTTGTGACCATATGGCGAACGTATGTCCCATCATGGCTCAACCCCAAGTGAACCCTAGTAGCCAATACTGCGCCATAGAACGAAGATACACAAATCACACAGCACAAGACTGCCCATACAATAAGCAAGCAGTTAGGCAAACCTACCCTCAGCCCTATCCACAACAAGGAAGATACCAGAACCAGTACCCTCCACAACAATATGGTAGACCGCAACAACCCTATCAACAACCCTACCAACACCAACAAAGGCCACAACCTGTGTTAGCTCAACAACCTCCAACCCCCGCTAATGTGATTCCTGTAAAGTATGCAGCAGTTGAGGAAAATTTGAATAGAGCTATTGTCCTAGTGACTCCATTGCTCTCAGAAAGTGACCCGAGTGATCATAGTTTTGATTCCACCCACATAGATAGTCCACAAGCTTACTACATGCAGTCGCCTGAACATGGTGAGTCCTACTATAGTGAAGAACCAAGTGAACCTAGTTGGTAGCCAGAGTACACAAATGTAATGTACACAAACCCTAACTCTAGACCCCAACCTAGGGAGGTAAGACCCCCATTCCCTAGAGGACCATGCTACAGATGTCAGGGAGATCACCTCATCCGTGATTGCCCCTTACCTCCACCTACACAACCCCAATCAGTGACGATTCAAGGCTTTTGCCAAGATTGTGGGAAGGAGCATCTCTTACGAGACTACCCAAAGAATCCCAATAATATGCCAAAAATAACTCCAATTAACGTTATTGGGTTAGTTGTAGACTCAACAGGAAGTGTCACTTCCATTGCACCAGTGCAAGTGGTCACTAGGGCCCAGGCTTTGCAACAGAACCCAGGAATAGGTCAAGAGAAGAGTGCAGAGGTTAGTGAAACTGAGAGCATAGCCAAGTTGTTGTCGAGAGCCTGGAGGGATAGCCGAGAAAGAATGAAAAGACAATGGTCTAAAAAGATGAGCAACTTAGAAGAAAGCATAAGAGAAACAAAAGCCAAAATTGTTGAACTCACCTCTCAAACAAACTCTCACATACCACTACCACCCTCATTTCCATCACCATCTAACCCACCATCTGTCTCCCTACCTCAGACCATCCCACCAACCCCTAGAGTAGGATCAGTATTATCTGACCCCACTCCTGAAGACATAGACATGATGCTTAAGGCATATCAGGCCAGAATCTAAGAAGGGCCAAATGTGACGGAGCATGACAAGTGTTACCCCAGAGCTGACCTAGAGATAGAAAGAACCAAGCTTTGCGCGAAAATGGTCGCATTGGCTCAGACCATGTTTGAAGCCAGTCGTCTCTTCAACTACTCTGGCTCAGCTAAGACACAATTGCACTTGGATGGACTCCTAGAGAAGTTAGAGAGCATAATTGCAAGATCTGCCAAGGAAGAAAAAAATCAAGGAAGAGATGAGGCAAGCAGAAGAATAAGCCTCCCCCCACAAGAAGCTTTTGTGCCCAATTCCAGTGAACCAGACACCTCCTCTTCTATGAATAGGTACACACCAGAATTCCTACGGGAGATTCAAGAAGAAAAATGGGCTAAAGAAAGTGAAGTCCATCCTCCCATTGAACTTGTGGATGACACACATGATCAATTCCCACAAGATATTCCTTCCATTTATGGAGATCAGGAGAGCACCAAGTCTCAAGAGAGATTAGACTTTGAGTCTAATTCTTTACATGAATTACCCCACTTCACAGGCCCATGGGAAGCCAAGTCGACTTGTATGAGAGCACCCACAGTCATGGTAAGAAACGAAGACTCATTCATACCTAGGAATACGGAGGTAGTGAAAAACACTAAAGTGCAGTGCAACCTCACTTTAGAAGAGCTACTCAAAGTTAGGCCAGAACTATGGAAACATGTAGCCAAACAAGTACCAGAGATAGCGAAACCCCATTCCCAGGTAGGTTCTCATAGAACAATGCCAGAAATTCCTCTAGACAAGATAGGAGATATGAGTGAAGGTGAAGAAGGAAACACCTATCTTCCCATTACCCATCAGGGGTACACAACTAAGGCAATTCTAGACTCAGGTGCAGGAGTTGCTATTGCTACCACTTCCCTATGGAAGCGTTGGGGCAAGCCAGCACTCAGGCCCACGAGGATGAAATTGCAGATGGCTGATGGCCACATAGAAAGACCCTTAGGCTTGCTGGAAGGAAACACTCTCACTACATGTGGTGTAGAGTTTGAGCACACGTTTGCTATATGTGACTTTAGCAAAAATCATGCCTATGAGATGATTTTGGGAAGACCATTTATGCGACAATTGCAAGTGGTACAAGATTGGGGAACCAATTCCTTGTATTTGAAACACCTAGGTGTCTTGACCAAGGTTAATCTCAAAGATTACTCTCATAGAGATGTCCCTCCTATCCAATGGAATCCCATCCATAGAGCTAAAGATGATACAGAGTCAGTGCACTCCATAGGATTAGGATCCTCATGGATGCATGAAGACACTCACTTATGGATGTGTAAAGTGGCAGTAGAAGAGGAGAAGAGAGAAAAAGCCAGAGAGATAGGTGCAAAAGAAACACATAGATCCATTCAAGACCCAGCCTATGCACCTGTAGTATTTCCTCATGAAGAATTTGAACCCCATGGCTAGGCAGAAATCCTAGCAACCATGGATGTAGCCATCAATGAAGAACAATGGACACCCCATTGTAATGAGGATGGCTATGACATTTCAGTTTTCTCCATAGAGCCAATCCTGGGAGAGGCAGTTCTAGAAGAATGCAAACCTATCCCTGATGCATTTAAGGATGCAAGTGACTCCGACCTAGAGTCAATCATTATGGACCCACCTTTTGCATCAGATGAAGAATACTTCTATGAAGTAGAATTTCAACCCCACAGACACGGAGAGATAACAAATGATGTAAGGTTAGCCACACAAGTGACCCATAAGGATGAAGGAAAGAAAAGAAAGAAGAGAGAAGTCACACAAGAAGAGGAAGAATCTTTGTTTGAGGTCCCGGAAAACTTTAAAAAGTATGAGATAGACGATAGGAGAGTCGTGATAAGGATGCCTAAATGAGAGGCACAATCAGGAGAGGCCTATGATAACAAAGAAACCACCAAAAAAATAGTGGTAGCCCTAGAAGAAGGAGAGGAGAGATGCACTTACATAGGACATGACCTAACAGAGGAAGAAGAGCATGCATTAATAGCCTTGCTAAGAGAATACAGAGATGTATTCGCTTGGAGTTACAAGGATTTGAAAGGTGCAGACCCGGACATATGCTCACACACTATGCCCATGACCTCAGATGCTAAACCATCTAAGCAAAAGCCATACACATACAATGATAATTATGCTGCTAAGATCAAAGAAGAGATAGATCGTCTGGTAGAAGCTATATTTATTTATGAAATTGAGCACACTGAGTGGGTATCCCCCATTGTAGTGGTGCCCAAGAAGAATGGAAAGCTACGTGTATGCATTAACTTGAAGAAGGTTAATGCACCCACAATTCGAGATAACTATCCGCTCCCTATCACAGAACATCTCTTAGAAAGAGTAGCAGGCAAGGAAGTGTACAACTTTCTTGATGGATTTTCGGGCTACAATCAAGTAGCCATAGCTCCAAAAGATCAGCATAAGACAACTTTTGCCACAGAGTGGGGTATATTTGCCTTTTGAGTAATGCCATTTGGGCTTACCAATGCTCCTACAACCTTTCAGAGACTGATGTGCCACGTGTTTAAAGAGTTCTTGAGGAAGAATTTGGAAGTCTATGTTGATGACCTCTGTGCTCATTCCAACATTAGACAGACACATGTACCAGAACTCAGGCAAATCTTTGACAAATGCAGAGAATATCAAGTCTGCTTGAACCCAAAAAAGTGTGTTTTCATGGTCAGGCAAGGCAAGATTCTAGGACACATAGTTTCAAAGAATGGCATATCCACCTATGAAGAGAAAGTAAGAGCCATAGCCGAGTTACCTAGGCCAAAGAATGTCAAGGAAGTACAAGCTTTCATGGGGCATTGTGGTTATTACTGACGGTTTATACACATGTATGCCATCATAGCAAAGCCTCTGTATGGACTTTTGACTAATTTTGAGTGGACTGATGAATGTGAAAACTCCTTCAATGAGCTCAAAAGAAGATTGTGTTCAACACCAATCTTGACCACATCGGATTGGAATAAGCCCTTCCATGTTCATGTGGATGCATCCAATTATGCTATTGGATGTGTACTTGCACAACCTACGGGTGAAGGCAATATGGATCTTCCAATTGCCTATGCTAGTAGACAGTTGAATGCGGCTGAACGAAACTATACAACCACTGAACGAGAGGGATTAGGCATGGTATATGCAGTTAAAAAGTTTAGACACTATTTGCTTGCAAATAAGTTTAAATTTTTTACTGATCATCAAGCACTGTTGTACCTGGTAAACAAGCCATGCAATATAGGTAGATTAGTAAGATGGTTTCTCTTACTAATGGAATACAACTTTGAAGTCGTGGTGAGGAAAGGGAAGACTCACTTGAGAGCAGACCATCTCTCTAGGCTCACATCTAGAGAAGCAGCACAAGGAGTACCAAATGACCTTCCTGATGCTTGTTTAATTTGGAAGTTGTACCTCAGTGGGCTAAGCCATTAGTGCCAGTATTGACATACAGGCCTAACCACCCAGTCATAAACAATCAAGGTAGAGAGGTAGTAAAAGCCTAGAAGTACCACATCATGGCAGGAAGCATGTACAAACAAACAGATCAAGGGGTCCTAGCTTGTTGTGTGGAAGAGGATGAGTACGCTAAATGGTTGCAATTGGCACATGAAGGTGCATTAGAGCAACACTACTCAAAACAACGAACTCTACAGACACTAAGGAGAGTCGGAGTGCATTGGCCTACTATGGAAGCTGATGTACATAAGATGTGTAAAGAATGCCCAATCTATTGCACTAAACCACCTGTGGAGCATGCTACTCTTTATCAAGTGTCCATAGTGCCAGATTGGAGTGAACCATTAGTAGATTTCCTGAGGACGAGAACATTCCCTCAAGATATGACACTGGCCAGACAAAGAAGCCTAGAACAAGAAGCCCTAGATTACTCACTCATTGGTGATAATCTATACAAGTGTGGTAAAGATGGTTACCTGAGACTATGTGTCCATGAGAGCGAATATCTCAAGATCTTGGAAGCAGCTCACCAAGGTGTAGCAGGAGGACACTTTGGACCAGATCGGGTGATCAAGGCAATACTATTTGCGGGCTTCTGGTGGCCGACCCTTCACATGGATGCACATACCTATGTGAAACGGTGTGATGTCTGTCAGAGAACTCAGTACCCTATACGCAAGGATGAGATTCCACTGAAACCCATGATGGGTGGACGTGCATTCTCTAAGTGGGGAATAGACTTTGTAGGTACTATTAATCCCCAGCCAAGGGTTCACATGCTGAATATATCATTGTGGCCACAGACTATCTAACCAAGTGGGTAGAAGTGAAAGCTACCACAAAGAACGATGCTCAAATGACAGCTAAGTTCTTATTCGAGAACGTATTCACGAGATACGGGCTACCTATAGAGCTAGTTAGTGATAGAGGGACTCACTTCTTGAATGAAGTTATTGAAAATATTCTCCAAGAATTCTTGGTAGTACATAAGAAGTCTGCCCCCTATCACCCACAAGCTAATGGCCAAGCTGAGAGCACAAATAAGATCCTATGCAATGTTTTGACTAAATTGGTGAATAATAAACGCTCTGATTGGGACAAATAGCTACACCATGCTGTTTGGGCATACCGAGTGGCCTATAAAACGGTACTCCAAGCCACACCCTTTCATATGGTATTTGGTCAAAATGCGGTGCTACCTCTGGACTTCTTGATTCCCACAATGAGAATAGCATAGGAGCATGAGTGGACGGGCCATGAACTCTCTTCAAGAGTTTTTGACCTCGAACGATTAGGTGAAACAAGACTAAGAGCTGCAACACGAATATATGCAGCTAAGAAAAGGCAGAAGGCGTATTTTGATGCTCATGTGAAGGATAAAGGATTGAAAGCAGGGGACCTAGTTTTAGTCTACACTTTGAAGCAACATGCAAGAAAATTAGAGAAACGTGGCTATGGACCTATGATCATAAATAGGATCTCAACGAGTAGAGCAGTACAACTAGCCACCTTAGAAGATGATATTCTTCCGAGCTACATTAGCAGGTGCTGAGTCAAGTTGTATCAGGAGCCTCTCACAGAAGAAATGCTCAGTCGACTCAACACTGCTAAGAAACGCAAAGAAGAGGAAAAACGTGTTCGAGAAGAAGCTCAAGCAGAAGCTTTAGAACGCATCAGAAGGATGAAGTTGAGACGGCAGGGTAGGGATCAACCTAGGACAGGTGCCTATGAGGATCCAGGATATCATGTGGCAATGTGTGAAGTCTCAGGAATAAGTCCCCAAAGAATAATAGATCGACGTCCTTTTGCGACCTTAGAGATAGGACAAGGAGTTAGTGCAAAAATTGTGCGAGCATTGATTGACTCAGGTGCAGCCACTAGTGCGGTGAGACTTTCTTACTGTCGAGAATTGAAATTAAAAGTCAATCCTATAGAAGCATATCTCATAGGATTGGGAGGTGTGGAAACCCCTTGCATGGGCGAGGTGGAACTTCCCCTCTCCATTCAAGATGTTCCAATGACAGTTAAGGTACTAGTGTGTCAAGATGAGGATCTCACTGAGCCTCTGGTCTTAGGTCAAGACTGGATCTATGACCATGCAGTCAACTTAAACCTAAGAAGTGGACTTCTTCAGGTATGGGTAAATCAGAGTCGAATTACAGTTGAGTTAGATAATGGAGCACTCAAGGAAATAGAAAAGGCACAGACTCCTGGTCCTTCCAGGGGTACACATGAAGTTGACCATGTTGTTCTTGTCCAAAGCTATGTGATGCAGAGGAATGGTGATCTCAATAAAGAAGTCAAGGCCTCAACGGAACTCCCTTCTTTTCCAAAGGCCAGAGGGAGGCAGCAACCAAAGGCAGATCAATTACCGAAGACTACCTATGCTGGAGGCCAAAAGAACGTGCGAAGCGGAATGACGCAGTCATTGAAACAATTGTGGGTGCGGAAAGGCGAGCGGCCTATTGCAGTCAAGTCACAACAACTATCTCAACTTCCTATTAGTAATCAACGACATGATACTAATAAGAAGACTTCCAAACCTTCTTTTGAGAAAGTGAAATCTATCTGGGTACCCAAGAAGTCGATGAAGGCTAGCCCACAATCAAGACAAATTTGGGTGCCTAAGGCTTGCTTGCAGGCTCAATAGTCACGCATGAATCACATCATACACGAAAGGGTTCACTCACTCAAGGAGATGTTACCCACTCTTGTTTAATACGCACGAACACACAATCGCCCAGAAGCACGCACAGACTCACTTGTAAATGGGTCCCAAAAGTGCCTCATTCCCAAGCAGTCATACTCATAAAGCCCTACAGAGTCTCCACTAAACCAAAACCGAAATCCATCCATTGTGTTTGGCAGCCTAAAGCTTGTAATAAAACCCCCAAACCCCATGTGAAAATTCATCCTCACTTGCTAACTACATCACTCATACACTGCATCTTTCCATCTAGCTCGTAGAACTATCCATTCATTAACTACACACACAATCATCGAGCACTCACTGACCCACTAACCCATTACTCACCTCATGATAATGTTGTAACGGGGACAAAAAGTGTTCTATCTTGTCCATTACAATATTAACGCATGATTCTATATTCTCACAGAACCAGCAAGCAAGCAATAACAATGGCAGAAGCAGGAGGCACCACTTCCCAGGCAGGGTCTAGCGCACAGATTGTAGACATTGAACCACCACTCACCCAGAGGCCTCAAGAACTTCAAGCGGTGCATGTTCTCCCTATTCAGGACCTCCTCAGGGACACACTTCTCAAGTGGGGAAACACGCTCATTGGTTTAGTGATGTCGTAGGGCCATTGGGTGATGGCACCTACTTCTGGGAAGCAAAAATTGAGTTCAATGGCAAATGGGGATGCTACCATTTCTTCACTCGCAAATTTGAGAACTATCAGAATGCAGAAGTAATGCGATCGGTTTGGACCAAAGCGGGATTGGATAGCTATTTCAGAGCACATTTGCCTAAGCCAGATTTCCTACGCTGCTCCTATTTTATCAGTACCATCACTCCTAGCAGGGCCAAGGGAGGCGATAGTACTTTTGTGCTACCCTCACTATTGCCAGGCCACGAACTCAAGAGATTCAAACTGACCCTCAATTTGGTACGGGCAGCGTTGAACATGCAAGGCATGCATATTCCCACTGAGAAAGAAACAATGGTTCCAGGCAGGATGAAGCATAAGGATCTCAACAAATTGACGGACATGGTAGCAATGACACCTACCATTGCTCTCCACCTACGAATGATTATGCAACATTTTGCTTTTCCCGCCCAAGAACGATTCACTATGCCACCAAAAAAGATATGGTTCAGCTTGTACTTGGCGGAGACAGAGAATCTCACCATCAAGATACCACACTGGATCTTCGATCAAATACACCTAGCCCATCAACGGTGGAATAAGAAACAAAAAAATGTACTTCATGGATGCTGTGCTCTCACAAGAATAATTTACAGGTGCTTAGCATAGGACGTGCCCATTCAAAGAGCACTAGTATGGTCCAGGGCCCAAGAGTTCCAAAGACGACTGTCAACGGCGGGTCCTCCATCGAAGAAGATGAGAGGGGGAGTTCAATTACCATGCGCTCAACCAAGGGGAGCCACCACCACACCAGAGGTGACCCCCCCACAAACACGACGTGTCCGACCATTCACCATTCGCCTACCCAGACCAAGCGCCGAAGGACCTAATCTGGTGTTCCCTCCGATTCCATCGGACTTGGAGTTCCCTCAAGGTTACACCCTTGCTGATTTGACAGATGAAGAAATTGACCGTTTGATCAATGAGTCTAACCTGGAGACAGAACCAGAGCAGACCCAAGGACAACAACCCACGACTACAACTTCAGCCTCGACCCAACCGGGAGTAGTAGAAGTAGAAGAGGATGAAGAAGAGACAAAAGAACAAGAGGCAAACGAGGAGTATGATCAAGAATATGAAGAACTTTCAGAACTAGCAAGTGCCCCGACATACTCTGCCCAAATAAAAAGATTATACGAAACCATGAAGCGGGTCCAAGAGCAACACAAACTGTCACTCCAGACAGGAAAGATGATCATGAGCCAAATGTTAGCCGAGGAAGGTGTGGATGACATGTTTATCGAATCAATGAACCTGCACGCTGACGCGGTCGGTTTAGATGAAGCTGTTCATGCAGCCATGGCTTATATCATCGATTTGAGAAACGAGTGCCTACCCGTCCCATGCGCTTTGGCAAACAAATCCACATCAATGTATCAGAACCAGGAGGTAACACACAAACAGAAGAACATTAGGCGGAACCACTCTCACCACCCACCTCACCTCTCACTGCACAAGTCACCTCACCACCTGGCACTACCACGCCTATTTCTACCATTACCACAGTAGTCATGGGAATTCCCCTCTCTCCCGGCATCCAATTCGGAGGAGTTACCATGCCCACTTTCACAACACTCTTCACAAATATCACATCCATCCCACCCACTGTTCCCATCTACACGGTCACACACACGTTCGACACAATGGAAACATCACCAGCCACAGCACCACTCCCACCCCCCACGCAGCCTCAATCTCCTATACCCCCTCCACCTACCTCACCACTTGACTCCACAGCATTCACAACTCCCTTCCCCTTCCCCATTCCCCCTGCATCTTCATCTTTCCCTGCATCGTTTAATGTAAATAGTATATTCATGGCATTACATCAATGCGTGTATCAACTTCAGAGTGAGTATCAGGCTCTCGAAGACCGTCATCATCAACTGACTACGAATCATCAACAACTACAGAGACGGCTTACAATTATAGAAGAAGAAAATGCAGACCTCAATCAACGTTACACCACACTCAAGCAAGCTCATCAAACCCTCCTGGAGACACCCCAACCATCACAAGAGCCAGGTGTCAAACAACTCGAAGCCTTACTAGAGGTCTACCAAACAGATAATCTGAGAGTCTGGCGAAATTTGACTCTACTCAGAAAACACATGGCTATAGCCCTTGAAGAAAACAAGCGTCTGCAGAAGCAAAATGAAGAAAACCTGGAAGCTGCCATGGAAGGATCTCCCCATGAAATCAACCCCAAACAATTCAAAGCAGTTCCCTCAGAAACAATGAAAACAATCTGGAAAGCTATGCTGAACTATTAGAAGCACATGACGATTTGGAAAGGGAACAGAATGAACTACGTCGCCAGCTCAGGGAACAGGAGGCACAACCCAAAGTCATAGAAACGACCTCAACTTCAGCGGAAGTAAAGGCATTAACAGAGCAGGTGGCGGAACTGCAGAAGAAGTTACTGGAATATGAAAGACAGCCCTCTCCAGTTGTAGAACCAGAGCCAGATGAATTGGTACCCATCGAGGTGGATGAATCGTATGAGGAACCATATGTTCCTATGCCGATGCCACGAGGTCAGCAAACCTCAGAAGGAATGGACACCTTGGAAGTCGAAGTACCCGAATGGATCCAGACACTCAAAAAGATGGATCGGCACCAACGACGATCAGTATGTGCCATACTGTGTACTCCTGGCAGATTACAACGCGGAGATCCAACGCCGATGTGGCAAACCTCGAACTTTTGCCACACAATTTGGGCCTGATGATATCCCAGAGAGTGCTAAAAAAGGATCCATTCATCAACCCACCTGGAGGATCCGTCTTCTCGAGACCTACCCAGAGATGGTTTGTACTTGGACTAACATGCCACTCTTTATTAAATACAATCATTGTTATATTCAAATCTTTCGCAGATGCACTTGGCCCGAGTTTACCATTGCTGTCAAGAACATCAAAGGCTGTGCAAAGTGGTTAAATTATGTTTATCTAGCACCTCCACAAGGACCTCCCACTGTGAATTATATGATTTCTACCATCCTTCACTAGAGCATTCGACTACGGAATACCCCCGATGTGATGGCCCAAATGTGCATGAAAATCTTTGAATTAATGCTGATCACATTCAGGACATTCAAGAATATTAAAGACCCCCACTTCTCAGGAGTTGGCTTTCTTACAGGCAACCAAGATCTGGTATACGACATGAGCACCACCCCATCAATAGAGGTAATATATGCTTGGCACGCCAGAATCAAGTACCTCCCAGCTTGCTTTAAACAGACATTCGAGGAGATGTTCGTAACAGGATTCTGGGAATATTCACTTATTCACTGTGGAAAGAACCATCCATTCAGAACAATTGCGGGTGCCACATCCGGACATCCCAGGACCAGTGAATTGGGATGCATTGTTAACAAACCTAGCACGGGGGCTACAATTAGAAGAACACCACCTCGCTGTCGATGTTGTTCAATATTATGTCCAACGCACAACTAGACAAGGGTCTGTCAGAGACGACAGACGCAAGAGAGGGGGGGGGGTGTTGGCAGTAGTCAAGGAACTGAAGGAGTCACAAGACAAGGAAGCCTACAAAGGGAGTCGGAGCGAAGAGAAAGCACAAGCAGACACAGTAGTCAAAGAAGATCTGGCAAGTAGGCCATTTAAATTTTTCAGGCATCAAAGAGTTGGGCACACAAGAAGAAGGAACAAGTAGGGAGCTCCAAGAAATGTATGTCAAAATGTTAGAAGAAATCCCTACAAAAATAGTGATTTTCATCACTAAAAACCATTGTAAATACCATTTCATATTTTTGTAACTCCATTTTGTGCAAGCCAAGGAGTCCTTGAGCTTGAGGAGCTTTAGAAGTACCTAGATATCAGTTTTCACATTTTTTAGACTCCGTTTGAACCTCCGAATAGAGTAGAGAACCTAATTTTTAACTAGGCCGGACACTAGGTCTGGAAAAGGCCAAAACCTAGTAAAAAACTATAAATAGAGCTAGAGAGCTCATTTTTGAGGTTAGCTTGTAATTGATTTGAACTTGTATGAGCTTTTTGAAAGTAATCTAAAGAACTCCATTGCTTCTCACTCTTTGTCTTGCTTTGTGTGCGCGTGTGTGTGTATGCGTGTGCATGTCAGTGTGCTTCGCACTCACGCACTTGTGCCTTCACTTGCTCGAGGTCATCATACCATCCTCACGTCTTCCCGGATTGACATTAAAGGAGGTGCTACTCATCACTGAGCTACAGACATCTAGACGTGCATATAGTGAATTCTCACATAGGAAATTATTGTCCATGGATACTCTTAAGCTTGGGATAACTACTGGGTTCGATTCCATAAGCTAACTTAAATGGGATAAATCCTATCAACACTTTATCAGCCATACAGTAAGCCCATAATGCAGAAGGAAATAATCGATCCAATGCTCTAGGCTCTCCAAAACGAGTTTCTTAAGCATAGGTAACATTCTTATTTGTAGTTTCTATCAATTCCTTGACTCTTGGGTAGTATGGAGTACTATGCTTGTGAATGATATTAAAATCAATGATCAAAGATTTAATTAAATCATTTGTGAAATGGGTTCCCCTATCAGACAAAATCTCCAAAGATAACCAAAATGGAGAAAAACATCACTAGTGAGCAAGTGAGCAAAAGTTAAACATCAAAGCATATCGACTGCAGAAGTGGAAGAAAGACTTGTAGTCTGGAATTCGGAATATACTACCTTAGAAGAAAAGTTTTGGACTGTGCAAGAGACTCTAGATACAATGAAGACACAAGTTGCAGGAGTCCCTGAACTAGAGAAACAAGTGAATCAAGGGAAGCAACATTGTGCAGATTCGAATTTCATGTAGGTTGATAAGGAAGCAGAAGTGGAGAAGCTCAGCAAGGATGCTTCAATTTTGGAACTCACATGTAAAACTAAGTTCGAAGAAATGTCGAAGACAATTGCAGAGCATATAACTAAATTATCAAATATTACTATAGCTTTTGACAAGCTATTAGAAGGATTCTAGCAGTGTATTTCGGAATTAGAAGCTTCTGTAGTTAGTTATAGAAGTTCTAGTCAATAGCTATTAGATCCAAGGGATTTTTTTGAAGCGAAAATACTATTAGATGAAGAAAATATTAGAGAGATGTTCAATGAATTGCAGTATGATATAAAAAGAATTATGTTTCTAGAAATGCAGAATCAAGACAATGATCTGTAGACTTATATATTTTATAACTAGTGGGTTCGGATCCACCGTGCGTTCCAGTGTTAGCAATCAGTGTGGACGAACTACTTTTCTTGTAGTTACAATTCTTATTTTCAATGTAATAGAATGGAGGTTTGCAAATATATCAAGAATTTTCCAAAAATTGTAATTTCCATCATTCTATATTTTGAAAGCTCGGAACGGTGTGAAGACCTACCCTTTACGAAGAAGTACGGTGTCATGTCTTATAGACAGATTCTGGAAGTAATGAATATGGAATAAATGGATATGCAAAACTGGAGAGGGTGAAGTCTGTAATCCTAAACTCAGATTGTAAAGATGATCCTGTAATGTACTCACTTTCATGTTCTGAAATCAAGAGTCTATTTTACTGTGTAAAGCTATGGTTTTGTGTACATTGTGTATGATGGATTATCTCTATGTGCAATCAATATTATTTTAAGTGATGGAACATAAACACATGTTACGAGTATTGTGTATTCGTAAATCCTCGTTCTCGAACCTGTCAAGTGGGATACTGATAGTTTGTAGATAGTCAGTATGCCCAAACACTATGTTCTTCAAACATAGCATCTCTATGTGTACTGAATTGCTTGGTTGAAGGATTATAGAATCTATAACTCATCTGAGTTGAATGATATCCAATAAACACTACCTCTGTTGCCCTTTCATCTAGCTTACCTCTTATTTGTGATGGTACATGAACATAAGCTAAACAACCAAACACCTTGCAATATCCAAGACAATGTTTTCTTTCATACCATGTTTCATAAGGAGTCATACCTTCGACTGATTTGGATGGTAGTCTTTTGACAAGGTACACAGGAGTTGAAATAGCCTCTGCCCATAGATATTGTGGCAACCTTTTCTCTTCAAGCATGGTTCTGGCTTATCCAACCGATGTCTTGTTTCTTCTCTCTGCAATTCCATTCAATTGAGAAGAGTACATGGTAGCCACTTCCCTTTTAATACCTTTATCCTACAAGAACTCATCAAACTCTTTGGAGAAGTTTTCTCCTCCTCCATCAGATCTGAGCTTCTTGAGTGATCTACCTGTATGATTCTCCACATGTGCTAGATATTCTTTGAAGCAATCAAACACTTCATTCTTACTCTTGATAAAGTATAGAATAGTCCATCTACTATGGTCATCAATAAATAAGACATAATACCTTGATCTTGCCAATGAAGGTTCTTGTTTTGTCCCCCATACATCTGTATGTACTAAGTCCAATAAGTTGTTGTGGATGTAGCCTTTATGGTTGAATGGTTCTCTTTGTGCCTTCCCAGTATGACATGCATCACATCTGTTGATCATGTATTGTTTTGATATGTTTGGCAATCCAAGAACACTTTAATCCCTACATATATCCTTTAAGGTTCTTTGATTCAAATGAGCTAGCCTCTTATGCCACACTTCAAGCTCACTTAGGGTTTGAGTCCCAAAGTTGAATAGAGCTATGTTTTTGGTTTCTCCTACTTCAAAATTAAAGAGCCTACGAAGCTTCTCACCTTTGGCTATCTTCTTGAAGCCTTTACATGGATCTTCCACAAAAGTTCCATGTTGGATGAACCTAACTTGCAAGCCTTTCTCAACTATTTGACCTACGCTTACTAGTATTTTTGTAATAGTGGGAACATAGAGTACCTTGTTTATAATATTTGTCCTACCATTGGAAGCTTTGACGTTACCAATATTCTCCACACTATGCTTTGTGTCATCCCCTATTTGAACTTCATGTCTATTCTTTGGACTTTCCAAGTCATATAAGAGAGCTTTGTTGCCTGCAACATGATTTGAACACATCTGTGTAGAATAAATGATCATATTTTTTACCTTCCTTATGGTTTAGATTCATCAAAAGAAATGAGTCTCATGTTGTTGATCTTCAAAATACTTGTTGTTGTCCCTTCTATTATGGCCCCTATTGTTGTTTTTGAAGTTATGTCCACCTTTCCCTCTATTGCTACCATATCTACTTCTTCCACTTCCTTTATGGGCCTTCCCATTGAACCAATAGTTATGCATGGTGTGGTTGGTCTTATCACACATGGCACAAGGTTGAAAATTCTAGCCTTCAGTCTTTTCATGCTTTGGTCCTTTCTTGTTCCCTTTCCACTTTCTCTTGCCTGCAAAGTTGGCTTGGAAAGTCTCCTCTTTATTTTCATCCTTCTTCTTGCCTTCCAGCTTCTTGTCCTTCTTATTTCACTACAAGGAATACGGGCGTGTAGCGACGGTTAACGCGACAGAATTTCGTCGCTATAAAATTGCAACTCGCGTCGTAATTACCGTCGAGCGCGGACCGTCGATTATACGTCACAAAAAACGACGGTATTTGCGACGCCTGGATTTAATGTCGCTTAAACGACGCTTGTCAAATGCATCGCTTAAGCGACGCATATTTTTGCGTCGCATAAGCGACGGTCTAGACCATCGTATAAGCGACGGTGCAGACCGTCGTATACGCGACGCTAAGCAAATGTCGCTTATACGACGACGGGTTGCATCGCTTATACGACGATCTGGACGGACAAAAATTAAAACGTTGGAGGCTCTGCAATCGGCATTTTCACGCATCCGATCGAAGAGCTCTCCAACGTTCGCAATTGCGCTGCGCTTACGAGCTGAAGCAAGTATATGCAGAATTGTTGTTTTGCTTAAGCTCTCTGTTATTGTCTCCCTCTGTCTTTGTTTCTCTCTTTCTACATCTTTCTCTCTTTGAATTTTCTCTCTCTCTCTCTAGATCTCACTCTCTCTCTCTCTCTAGATCTCTCTCTCTCTCTAGATCTCTCTCTCTCTCTAGATCTCTCTCTCTCTCTAGATCTCTCTCTCTCTCTAGATCTTTCTCTCTCTCTCTCTCTCTCTCTCTCTCTCTCTCTCTCTTTTCTCTCTCGTTATTGCAGGTTATTCAAGAAGCTAACCAAGCAAAAACTATGGATCACAATTGTAAGTACAATTTCTATTATTTGTAGATCATTTGAATTGTGTTATTTTCATTACATACCATACTCACACTTATTGATATGCACTCATACACTTATACATGATGAAGAAGCACACACACATGCATATACCTACATATACACATATACATACACATACACACACATACACATAGAGTTATACATATACACACACATACACAAGAACATGCACATATTGATACATACATATACACTTATACATGCACATGCATATACATACATATACGCACACATACACATGCACATATACACATATACATGCAAATACACACACATACACATAGAGTTATACATATACATGCATATACATATACACACATACACATGCACATGCACATACTCATACACACATATACACTTATACATGCACATGCACATACATACATATACACACACATACACATGCACATACATACATATACACACACATACATATACACTTAGGTACACACATATGAATGAATTATATAATTAAAGTATTAAAACACATGCTTAATATAAACAATAATAACAATCAATAGTACAAAACTCTTCATTACTTAATACCATACACACAATTCAAAACATGACTGAAATGAAAAATATATAGAAAAAAAAATATATATATATCAATGTAAATACATATAATCCAATGTCATAATCAACTAAAATCCTAATCATCATCATCATGATCATCATCATCATCAGCAATATCATGATCATCCTGATCTTCCTCATCCTCATCCTCATGATCACCCTGTGGCGATCGAGATCGTCCCTCCTGTGTCTGTCTCTCCACCTCATCCATATTTGTCTCCCCATAATACTCCTGTATTACATATAACAAACATAAATCAATAAAATAATTAAAACATTCATAACAACAAAATAATTATATAAAATTTAAAAATACTCACAAAGGCATCAGGATGATCTTGTATATACTCACTCAAACGCCGATATCCAAAATGTGTAGCATACTCGATCTCGTGTTTCGTAGGATATCGGCCATAATCCTTTCGCTGCAATGAAACAAACAAAAAAACATTAGTTGCTTGCATTTTAACTAAAATAAAAAATATACTCACAATAACACATATACTTACAAACGTAGCTACAAAACCATTATGGCCCATTTGGCCTAAGTGCGATGTGTGGCCCGACTCCACTCTCTTCTTTGCAGCAGCCTGTTTATTCAAGGAAAAAAATACATAAATTAAATTAAAAAATTACTACAATATCTAAAAATTATAAATATAAACTATTAATTTGTGTACCTTCTGCTGAGGAAATGACTCCTGAAGACGTAGCTGTCTACGAAAAAACTGCCACGACTCAGGTGGTATGTTAGCTCGCCTCTTATTTTTTTCGACCATACAATATCTCCTGTTAATTTAATCTCAAACAGAAAAAAAAGTCAAAATACATACACATATATACACACATATACACATACACATACACATACACATACCCACATACACATATACATGCAAACATATACGCATGCATATATGTATATATATACACATATACATACATATAACATAAACACACATATACATATCCACATATATACATACACACACATGCATGCATATACACTCATTCATACAAAATACATGCATTTATCCCACAATAATATGTGTTGTGTATATGTGAATATGTGTGTATGTATAAATGTGTATATGTGAATATGTGTGTATGTGTAAATATATATATGTGAATTTTTTATTTATGTAGATAATCAAATTATTAATATCAAATACCATTATTTGTAGATTCTGATCAATCAGATGGAACTCCACCACCGTCTCCTCATCGTGCAACGACTTTATACTGTAAGTTTATGAAATATTAAATTTTAACTATATTTGATGGATACATAACTTATATATTTTTTTTATGTTTCTTATGATGTGCAGATTCTGATCAATCAGAGGGTACTCCACCACCTCCTACCCATGCAACGACTTCACATGTGTCCTCTGATAGGAATTATGATGAATTTTACTATCAAGAGCATATTATATGTTGGTGTAACTCTTGTTATGGCACGTATCGAAGACCACGATTGGAATGTATTCAACATGAGGCAGAGTATGGTACTTTTGAGCATGCACCATCACCTAGTCAACGTGATAATGCTTGGGTATGTATTTTCTATATATATTAATGTCATTTTTTTATTTAAAAACCATGTATAAAATCAAATTATTATTGATATACAGGAATACTTGCTCGATGATGATGATGATGATGATTTTTCTCATAATGTTAATATACCTCGTACACGTCATGGACTTGCTGTTCATCAATTACAAGCAGAGGTTTCTAGAAATCCTCTACCTCCTGGTTTAGAGAATGAAACGGCTGGAGATTATCCATTGCCAACTCGTGATCGTTCTTTAGTACAAACATATGATAGAAGAAGATATGGAGGATGGAATAGAGGACCACTTCCTTTAGATGGAGAGGTTTTCAACTTTTGGGGTAATCGCTATATGATTGCTCCATCCACTATTACTAATGCTGGTCGTGGTCTCTTTATTGTAGAGGATTTGTATGTGCCTCCGAACTCTGAAGTCACTCTTATGTCATTTTGTGGTCCTATATATGGATGGGGAGATTGGCATCGACTTTCACGTCATGTTCAAAGCATGAGTACTTATGGAATATGCTTGAACGCAACATCTCTTACTAGTAGAAGGATTTTACATGCAGAAAATGAAAGATTATATATTGATGGAAGACCTTACACACATGGAAATATAGCAGGTTTAATAAATAGTAGTCGAGGGTTACATAATAGTTCAAGGACTAATTGCACATTTGAGGAGCGTGAAAATAGTCATGAATCACCATACATGAGTAGAGATGTATCACGATACATAGTTGTCAATGCTATTACTACATTACATGCTGGTGATGAACTATTAGTGAATTATGGATGGCATAGACCTCCAAGAGCACCTTTTAGCTAGAGAGAATAAAAATTTTCTATCCATATCTAATAAGTTATATACTTAATTTTATATTTGAAGTTTAATTTTTATTCATTTATGAAATACTAATGAGTTTTATTTATATGTGTAGATTCCAACGTATGATGTTGATGATATTCGTCCACAACATTCACAATTACCAATAAGACCTCATTTATCAGAAGCTTCCATGAGGAGGCTACACAAAACTAAGCATGTGCAATATGCAAAGTTGAAAGATCTATATTCAAAAGATGATAAAGTACAAGATTTGTGTGACAATGATGAAGATGATGGCATGGCAGATTTTATTGAGGATTGGTATCAAAATGACAGTGAGAGCATGGATATTTCTAAAAATGAGAAATATCTTCGAGAGGAATGTCTAAAGCATGTATATGAAGGAAGTCATTTGACACGACTAAATGCGAGCTTACTTATTCTCAACCTTCAAAATCGTTTTGGATGGAGTAATGTATCTGTTTCGACACTATTAAGGTATAAATTTCAATTTTCTATCTATTTATATATATATATATATGCATAAATATATATACATATATAAATACATGTAGGTTTTTATTCTTACTTTAGATAAGGTTATAAGAACAAGAGCTTGAATTGAATGGAAACTTTTTGTCCGCGCATCTTTTAAAACTATTAATGCATCTTTCCAAATATTCGCAATGGTGACCTGGATGAGTCGCATGCATAGAGGTTACTCAAGAGACAGCAATCTGATTATAACCTCTGTGCATGCGATTCATCCAGGTCACCATTATATGAACATATGTGTGAATTGACAGGATACGATTGTTTTGCGTAAATATTTTGAAAGATGCATTAATAGTTTTAAAAGATGCGCGGACAAAAAGTATCTATTCAATTCAAGTTCTTGTTCTTACCTTATCTAAAGTAAGAATAAAAACCTACATGTATATATGTATGTATATTTATTTACCTTTTTTAATATATCTTTTTTTGATAAACTTACAGGTTATTATCTGAAAAGTTTTTACCAAGTCAAAATATTCTTCCTACCTCACATGATGAAATGAAGAAGATAATCAACAATCTTGGTATAGATTATCAATGTATACATGCATGTCCTAACGATTGTATTTTATATAGAGGTGAATATGCAGACTCTTTGACATGTCCCAAATGTCAATCTCCTCGATATAAGGGTGAAGAAGGTAAAATCCCGAATAAGGTATTGAGACATTTTCCATTGGCTCCACGGATTAGACATATGTTTCAAAGCCCCGAATTATCAAAGCTTTTGACTTGGGGACATGATCACAAAAGTACTGATGGAATAATCAGAATTCCTCATGATAGTGTTGCTTTTCAGCATATTGATTCTACATGGCATGAATTTGCACAAAATCCACAGAATCTAAAGTTAGGAGTTGCATTAGATGGGGTTAATCCATTCTCCATGAAATCCAGTAAATGGTCAACATGGCCAGTGGTAGTCATAAACTACAATCTTCCGCCATATCTTAGCATTAAAAAGGAACATTTAATGGTTTCACTTTTAATCCCAGGCAAAAGACAAGTTAAAGATATGAATGTATATCTTGCTCCTCTCATTGACGATCTTCAAGAGTTATGGAGAGGTATTAATGTCATTGATATATCAAAAAGCATCAATGAAAGACATATTACGATTCGTGGTATTGTGGCTTGGACTATTCACGATTTTCCTGGATATGGCGTTTGTTCAGGTATTGATGTAATTTTTTTATTCAATATGCATGTAAATAAATATGATTTAATCTAATTATATTTTTATCCTTTTCCATGATGCAGGAATATCTACTAAGGGTTATAAAGCTTGTCCATATTGTGGTGATTGGTTGAGATCAATCTATAGTAAGAATCTCAACAAAAATATTTATCTTCGACATCGACGATTCTTGCCTGATGATCATTCATTAAGATCTAAAAGAGAAGCGATACATTTTAATGGAAAGCTTGAAACAGGCCAGTATCCAAAACCTATGACGCCTATGGATTGGTATAAAAAATGGACAGATGGACCTCTGATAGATCCAGAAGCAGAAATCTTCAGTGATGATTCAGATAATGAGTATGTGAACAAAGGTAAAGGGAAATTGGCACTCGCAGAGAACATATCAATATGGTATTCTTTGGAGTATTGGAAAGAGTTAAAAGTATGTCATCTTCTTGATCCTATGCATATATTCAAAAATATTGGTTATTCACTATGGCAACATCTTCTTGGACTAAAAGATACCACAACATCAAGGAATGATTTGAAAGATCAAAAATCCAAACCAAAGTTATGGCCAGTTTTTGATAGACATCGACAAGAAATGACTTATGCATCTGCTCCTTGGGTACTTACGACAAAAGAGATACAGACTATCAACAATAGAATTCAATTGATCAAGACTCCTACAGGATATGGAGCATCATTTCAAAACATGTTTACTATGGATGATAAGAGCTTATCTGGATTAAAGACCCATGACTGGCATAACTTTTTGAAACATATTTTACCTTTGGTTATCGATGGATGTACAACGAAAGGAGTACGAGATGTGATCTATCGTCTTGGATCACTTATAAGGTAATTATGATACTTTTATATTTAATATGTATGAATATTGGATATCTTTTATTTTTTAATTAACTTCTTTACAATTGTTTTTATGATTTGTATAGGTGGATTACATCCAAAGAGATCGATAAAAATTCGATCCCACAAAAAAAACGTGAATGCAAAGAGCTACTATGTTTGATGGAAAAAGAACTTCCTACTTCATTTTTTGATATTCAAGTTCATTTACTAGTCCATCTTGTAGATGAGATAGAGATTGCCGGTGTTGTCAACACTCGATGGATGTTTTGGGTCGAGCGATTTATGGGAATACTAAAAGGTTATGTGCGACAAAGAGCAAAACCAGAAGGATCCATGGCAAAGGGTTGGATGCTTGAAGAGTGCATGTATTACGTTAGTGAGTACCTTGAAAGAGTTCATGAAGAAGCTCCACGTGCATGGACCAACGAGTCTTCTTCAAAAATAACAGATGAGGTATTATCCGGTAAGGGGGTTCCATTCTTATTTACATTTCAAGAAAAAAATGATGTTTCTACTTTTGTAGCATATAATAGCGAATGCATGCAAGCATTCGTTAGCGAGTACGAGGAACTTCAAAGTCTCCAAAGTAAAAGGCGAAAAAACAAAAGATCTAGACGTAATCTCGATAATAATGAGATTACAGATATACCTTCTTTCACGGATTGGCTATATAGTCGTTTGCAACGCGCCAACGCAAATAATGAAGAAATCTCAGATGAGCAAAGAGAGTTAATGATAGGTTGTGAACAAAAGGTAATTTTATTAAAATATATATTTTATTTTTTTCATATATGTATGTTAGTTTCTATTTACTAATTCAATTTATTTTGCAGGCTCGAATGTTCACTAATATGTGGGCTTTTGGACAGCATATTAGAATCAAATCCATTGATTCTTTACGTAAAACAGAGGATTCTAGTATTGTTGCTTGTTTCAAGCAACTATCACGTGCTAGCTCAAAAGACATGAACCTTATAGATAGCGAACTTGGTTACGTAGGAACTATTGTTGGTATCTACGAAATTTCATTTCGTACATTCAAACAGGTAGAAAAAAGTTTATATATTTTTTTTAGAGTTAGTTATTTTTTTAAGCACCTAATAATGGGACGTTTTTGTTGTTATATATTGTGATAGGTCATTTTGAAGGTTGACTGGTATCGAGCGGAGTATAAAGGTAGTAATTCTACAATAAGAAAGGAATTATCTGGGTTTTGGGCAATTGATTCTTCCAAGGTAATGCGATCTACTAAAGAACCATATATTCTTCCTAGGCATATTGAACAAGCATTTTTTTATAAAAACCCAGATGCTCATCCTTGGTGGCAAGTCATTCATGTGCAACCTAGAGGTAGGTCATTGTTTGAACAATTTATTGTTAGAGAGATTGAAGAAAGTCCTCTTGATGATTCAGCATCAGATACTGATACATCAACGTCTGGAATAGAAATTAGACTCATTATACGTGATAATGATACTAATCTTTTTGATGAAGAGGATAATTCTCTACATGCTGATTCTACTGATGAGGAAGAGGAATTACCAAAAATAGATATTAATCCACCAATAGATGATGTGATTCATGAGAACATAGATTTAACAATAGAAGAAATAAATGAAATCAATAAGGATAATGAAGATGAGACTATATTGATGTCTTACCAAAATGATGGCAATAATGAAAACATATGAGCAGATTAGATAGTAACTTGAAGCTTCTGAATGGATATCAGATAATAGGTTTTTTTTATTAACTTGAATAACGATGAATCCTACTAGAGAGATGAAATCATGTTCTTCTAAGTTAGAACATGAAGCTCGGGGGTATGCCTAATTATTTTATATATAGCTTTATCTTCGAGGAGTAAATTTTTATCATGTATGTATGCATATGTGTGTGTATTCATGTGTATTATATGTATACATATATTAGTATGCATATATATGTATTTCATGTATATGTATGTGTTTGCATGTGTGTGATATATGTATACATGTATTCATGTACGTAATATATGCAAGTGTTTATAATTGTGTACATGTATATATGTATATGTGTCTATGTGTAAATATGTACATGTAAATATGTATGCATGTATATATATGTTTATGTGTGCATGTAGGCATGTACATGTATGTGTAAATATGTACATGTAAATATGTTAGTATGTATATATATATTTATGTGTGCATTTAGGCATGTATGTGTGAAGCATAATATATCTACTCCATTTTATATTTATGTATCCTATCTACATGATGTGTATATATCTTTACATATATTATGAATCATGATCCTCGTTGATTCGAGTAGCTATATATAGAGGCATAAGGTTGGGAGGAGAGACATCTCTCTAGTAGGACGTCGGAGGTGTACATATACTTCAAACATATGGCTAAAAGGTTGAATTAGAGTTTTTAAATTAGGGATTTCAAAACCCTAATATCGAGATTAGTGCTCTCTGTCTCTCTCATAGTGGTTAGCAACGGGATGGCAACGTCGTAGGCAACGGGTTGCTAACGCGTTAGCAACGGGTTCAAGTTGCGAACCCCAAGTTCGATAAAGTTGCGTACAAATCAATTTTTATTTTAGATTTTTTTATATGTATATGTGTGTGTGTATATATATATATATATATATATATATATATATATATATATATATATATATATATATATATATATATACATATATATATATATATATATATATATATATATATATATATATATATATATATATATATATATATATATATATATATATATATAGATACATAGATACATACATACATATATACACACACACATACATACATACATGGATTATATTATATTACATACATAGCAGTAAATATATACTACATACATACGTGTAATGTAATACACACATTTTTATGTATATATACACATAGTATATACATATTACATTTATACACAACACATAGATGTATACATACATGATACACATGCATACATACATACTACAAAAATAGAAACATGTATATTAGATACATATATAAGTTAATATACATGCCTTTCAGTAAACATAGAGTAATAGATTTTAGGAATGACATCATACATACATAGATGCATATATAGATACATACATACGTACATACATACATAGCTCTGTCTCTCTCTCTCTCTCTCATATACATACATACCGTGCATTGTCGCGACGATGAGCCATAAGTGTCCGCATCTCTTTTAAACACCACTTAAGGGACCATCCTGTCCCAAACTCTGTCTCAAGTGAACTAAGCACATACTTTTTATCCCTCTCATCATGCTCACTACAAAAATAAAAAACATAATGTAAATAAAACATAAGATATACATTTCAATTTATATGTAAAACTTTTACTTACTTCCATGGTAAGTGGATAAAGCGCAGGTAAGAGTCGCATAGTGCCCGCATTCTTCTCTTGAACTCCAATCCATTCCCTATGTACACAATGTTCCCCTCCGGCTCTATGTCGCACTCTAGTCCTAAGGTGCCTATGCATGTCCTCATAGGCAACTCTGCTCTGCTATCACGTGCTGGAGGTGGTATAGGTGTCCTAAAAATAGATAGATAGAAATAAATAAAAATATGTGCTATAATATCATTAAAAAAAATTATGAAAAAAAACATACCTATGAGCAGATAGCTCTCTTCCTGCATGTGGATCCGCAGAAGAGCCCTCGTCTGATCGTGTAAGCATCTGGATCGTATAATCCAGCTCCTCATCGGACATGTCTGCGTAGTCCCGCATTATGGCCCCTAGAGTATCTGACGGAACTCTTGCTCTCATAAGACTTTTTATGAGAGTGAGTTTCGCCTTTCTCTCTTTACTGGGATCCATAATATCTAACATATAAAACAAAATGGTTAGAAATCAATATATATATACGTGTATGTGTGTGTATGCATGTGTATGTGTGTGCATGCATGTGTATGTGTCTGTATGCATCTGTGTGTATGTGTGTAGGTATATGTGTGTGTTGTCTATGTGTATGTGTGTGTGTCTATGAGTGTGTATGTGTTTATGTATATGTATGTATCTACGTGTGTGTATGTATCTATGTGTGTATGTGTATGCATGTATGTATGCATGTGTGTGTATGCATATGTATGTGTGTGTATGCATCATTATGTGTGTCTATGTATGCATTTGTACGTGTGTATGCATCATTGCATGTGCATGTGTCTATGTGTGTATGTGTGTGTGTCTATGTGTATGTGTGTGTGTTTATGAGTGTGTATGTGTTTATGTGTATGTATGTATCTATGTGTGTCTATGTGTCTAAGTGTGTATGTGTATGCATGTATGTATGCATATGTATGTGTATGCATATGTATGTGTGTGTATGCATTATTATGTGTGTCTATGTATGCATGTGTATGTGTGTATGCATCATTACGTGTGTATGTATCTATGTGTGTATGTGTGTGTGTATATGTGTTTGTATGTGTGTATGCATGTGTGTGTGTATGCATGTGTATGTGTATATGTGTATATGTGTGTGTATATGTGTGTATGCATGTGTGTGTGTATATGTGTGTATATGTTTGTATGCATGTGTGTGTATGCATATGTATGTGTGTGTATGCATTATTATGTGTGTCTATGTATGCATGTGTATGTGTGTATGCATCATTACGTGTGCATGTGTCTATGTGTGTATGTGTGTGTATGTGTGTGTATATGTGTGTGTGTCTATGTGTATGTGTGTGTGTCTATGAGTGTGTATGTATGTATCTATGTGTGTGTATGTGTATGCATGTATGTATGCATATGTGTGTGTATGCATATGTATGTGTGTGTATGCATAATTATGTGTGTATGTGTCTATGTGTGTATGTGTGTGTGTATACATTATGACAGTGTATGTAAGCATGTGCATTATGTATGCATATAAGTATGTATGTATGCATATGCATATGCATTATGTATGCATATGCATATGTATGCATATGCATATGCATTATGTATGCATATGCATATGTATGCATATGCATATGCATTATGTATGCATATGCATATGCATTATGTATGCATATGCATATGCATTATGTATGCATATGCATATGCATTATGTATGCATATGCATATGCATTATGTATGCATATGCATATGCATATGCATGTGTATGCATATGCATGTGTATGCATATGCATGTGTATGCATATGCATGTAAGTATGTATGTATGCATATGTGTGTGTATGCATATGCATGTAAGTATGTATGTATGCATATGCATATGCAATATGTATGCATGTATGTATATGTGTGTGAATGTGTGTGAATGTGTGTGTGAATGTGTGTGTACATGTGTCTGTATGTGTGTATGCATCATTATGTGTGTGTGTGTGTACATGTGTCTGTATGTGTGTATGCATGTGTATGTGTTTGTATGCATCATTATGTGTGTATGTGTGTGTATGTGTGTGTGTCTATGTGTATGTGTGTGTATCTATGAGTATGTATGTGTTCATGTGTGTGTATGTGTCTATGTGTGTATGTATCTGTGTGTGTGTATGTATCTATGCATGTGCATTATGTATGCATGTAAGTATGTATGTACATTATATGCATATGCATATGAATTATGTATGCAAATGTATGCATGTATGTGTTTATGTGTGTATGTCTCTCTATGTGTGTGTATGCATATATGTGTGTGTATGTGTGTGTATATGTGTCTGTATGTGTGTATGCATGTGTATGTGTGTGTATGCATGTGTATGTGTGTATGTGTCTATGTGTGCATGTGTGTGTATATACTATATGTGTGTGTGTCTATGTGTATGTGTGTGTACCTATGAGTGTGTATGTGTTTATGTGTGTATGTGTCTATGTGTGTGTATGTGTTTATGTGTGTATGTGTATGCATGTATGTGTATGTGTATGTATGTCTCTCTATGTGTGTGTATGCATATGTGTGTGTGTGTATATGTGTGTCTATGTGTGTATGCATGTGTATGTGTGTGGATGCATCATTATGTGTGTATGTGTCTGTGAGTGTATATGTGTGTGTATGTGTGTGAGCGTCTATGTGTGTGTATGTGTGTGCGCGTCTATGTGTATGTGTGTCTGTGTGTGTATGTGTGTGTATCTATGAGTATGTATGTGTTCATGTGTGTGTATGTGTCTATGTGTGTATGTATCTGTGTGTGTGTATGTATCTATGCATGTGCATTATGTATGCATGTAAGTATGTATGTACATTATATGCATATGCATATGCATTATGTATGCAAATGTATGCATGTATGTGTTTATGTGTGTATGTCTCTCTATGTGTGTGTATGCATATATGTGTGTGTATGTGTGTGTATATGTGTCTGTATGTGTGTATGCATGTGTATGTGTGTGTATGCATGTGTATGTGTGTATGTGTCTATGTGTGCATGTGTGTGTATATACTATATGTGTGTGTGTCTGTGTATGTGTGTGTACCTATGAGTGTGTATGTGTTTATGTGTGTATGTGTCTATGTGTGTGTATGTGTTTATGTGTGTATGTGTATGCATGTATGTGTATGTGTGTGTATGTCTCTCTATGTGTGTGTGTATGCATATGTGTGTGTGTGTATATGTGTGTCTATGTGTGTATGCATGTGTATGTGTGTGGATGCATCATTATGTGTGTATGTGTCTGTGAGTGTATATGTGTGTGTATGTGTGTGAGCGTCTATGTGTGTGTATGTGTGTGCGCGTCTTGTGTATGTGTGTCTATGTGTGTATTTGTGTGTATGTGTGTGTGTGTCTGCGTATGTGTGTGTGTGTCTATGCGTGTATATGTGTGTGTGTGAGTGTGTGTGTGCGCATACCTTGTGTATGTCTCGCTTCTCTCTCTCCCTCTCGCGCGCTGTATGTCTCTCTCTCTCTCTCTCGGTCTGTGTTCTTCCTCGCGTTCAAGGCCGGGCACAAATGTGCCGGGAGAATTGAATTTTTTTTTTTACATTCCAGAGCGTCGCATATGCGACGCTCTGCAGTTTGCCATCGTCGTTAAGTGCGTCGCTAACCTGCGATGCTACTAGCGACGCTTCTGGTTTAGCGTCGCTTATGCGACGCTATCGTCGCTTATGCGACGAGGCTCGGCCAAAAAAAAAAATCCGAAATTTTTACCGTCGCTTATGCGACGGTTTCGTCGCATAAGCGACGGTTTTTGTTTTTTTCCCGATTCGGGGGCGTCGCTACGCCCCCCTTTTTCTTGTAGTGTTTGCATATAGAGCACTAGTTGAATTATAATGATAGGAGTTAGCTTCCTTTATGCTATTGTTGGCCTCTTGATTGAAGAGTTGTCCAAGAAAGATGTTGAAATATAGAGTTTGCACATCCATGATGAGATCATAGGCTGTGGTAAAAGATTTCCATTGCTTGTCACCTCTAATCCCATTGAATATTTGTCTCATGATGGCCTCTTCTTCAATCAGCTCTCCAATGGATGCCAATTGATGAGCAACCTCCTTGACCTTTGTAGCAAACTTAGTGATGGTTTGTTTTGGATTCTTCTTCATTTGATTAAACCCATTCCAAAGATGGTTCCTCCTTGCTTTTATACTAGTCGAAAAGAAGTTCTAGGGCATCCAGAGTCTCTTGAGATGTTTTGGATCCTCATGGTAATCAAAAATTATAGATAGAGTTGAGTATGCATGACCTTGCTTGAACATCCCTTGCACACCAAAGTGTGAGCTTATCCATTTCCTCTTGAGTAGGTCCTCCTTTGGATCTTGGAATAGCCATTGCTTCATCACGTGATATAATCCCATATAGGTTTCTTTATTGCAAATAAGCCTCCATTTTGATTTTCCAAGCAGCATAATTGTGTCTATCAAGCTTCTCAATCACTGATGGAAATTCATCTCCCATTTTGAAGTTGCTTTGATACCACTCAAAGAAGTTAGAGAAGCTTGGAGAGGCTTGGAAAGTTGATTTTTAAAGTGGTGAAATTGGTACATCAAACCAACATACGACCAACCCTAGCTCTTTGGATATGTACACTAGACCTTTTAGGCGTGTGGTTAGTGCACTAAAACTATTACATATCGCGAGTGTTCTTTTGCTGCCGTTTGCTTGCACGACTCCACGAACCCCACACACACAGAGATTATGTTACATTCTTCCTCCCAGCCACCCAGCTATCTCCTTTGTGAGTCTTAGTTATTTCTCATAAAGAGTCACTTAATATAAAGAATCTCTCCTCTTTTATTCTTCTACCTCCACTATACCATATGGTAAAATAACCATGTGACTCATATGACATTTCCTTCCCCTTGAAAGCATTTTTGTCCTTGAAAATGTAGATGAAATGTCCATAATGATAGAAGAAAGTGATCGGACTCCCCTGAACCCCATGTACTCTACGTACATGGTCATCTCTGTGTGTTGTTTCACTGTATCCTTTCCCTTAAGAAGCCTCATGAGAGATCATCTCAAAGGTGGGAAACTGTCTGAGTGGTGCCTATTATCTCCCATATACAGTCAACTTCCATACTACCACTCCCATGCCGTACAACTCATGACCTAAGTCCATATGATGTATAGTCCTTGAAGCAATGGCATGTAAAGCAAGTGTAAAAGTGTCAAACTTATAAGCTTGACCGTATCATAATGGAGATAATAAACCATATATTCCTCTGAAGTATAGAACAAAGTCCCATAACAAGTGACTCCAAACCCATCTAAAACTAAATGACAGATTGCCCTCATAACACTGCAGGTCTTCCTAACCTTGAGTGTGTTCACAAGTAATAGTTTCCTCTAAACCGCATTATGACTATGAAATTCCATCATCTAGCTCATACATCAGAATTTCTTGGTAGTAAAATGCAATCTCTACATTTCACCAACCGAGAAGTCTGTGGTTTGTCATCCTTTACCATTGGACTAAGTTCTATTGGAAGAGTGTCTAATGGCACTAATGCAAACTCTAAAATTTTCTCTTCCCTTTAGTTTGCCATATGAATGCAAAAAGCATTCTCTTTGAGATTCAGATAATCCCTAAGTACCCATCCTCCTAACTGATGTTTACTCATCATACTCATGATGTAACACCAATTAAAAGTTTGGTACCCCAATAAGTTAGATATATCCCTATCTCTTGGAAACTCAAAAGAGAAGTATCATCAATCTACCCCCAGTCTAACTAATATCAATAACTAGATTATCTCATCTAGTCAAGGACCATTACTGAAAATAGCATAACCGCTTCTCTCTAGAGTTTACAAGTGATTAACTATTCTCCCTCTTGTCTTTGATAGAAGAGTGCCACTTCTATCTAGACAACCTAAAAGTGAGAAAGTGAAACTCTCTCTCTCTCTCTCTCTCCATTCAATCTCTTCTAAGGAAAAGAGCTCTAGCAGTGGAACCTATTCCACTTTCCCTTTCCCGTTGAAAGAGATTCTGTTGAATCCATTTACTCTGCTCATAACTGAGAACATGTACATAAGTTCTCCATGTTTTCCTTCAAAAGTAGTGGAGAAAGAGACTCCCATGTGAAGGAAAATTATATTGAAAAGTAGAGTAAATGAATTCCTTCTGAAAATATAGATTACAAGATGTTTCCCAAACACCTCTTTTTCTAAAGGACAACGTACTATATTCTTTTCCTATGAAGAAATCATGTTTTCCTTTCCTTCTTTCTCTCTCAAAGAGCAGGAGCTAAAGTGAGACCACTGAGTTAAAGTGAGATCTCTCCTTGATCTGTAAGCTAATTCCCACTTTCTCCTTTCTCTAAAAGAGAAACTTATGAATTCATTTGCCCCTCTCTTCAATGACTGATGCATAATCCCTCATTACAGACATTACTATAAAGATGGAGAACAAATCTCCCATAACTAATGAAGGTGTATGTAGTGAAGAGTGGAGGAAATACATTCCTAATGAGGGTCAAAGCCCTCTGCTAAAATGATCAGCAATGATATGACATGATACCATAAGCACATGTGTATCCATACTAAAAAGCTATCTCTGCCAGCCATTCTCTATGCATGGATCTATACGATCCAATCAAACTGATGGAATTATCCTTCCTGAAAACTCAAATGAGTGTGATACCAATGGTGATAAAATCACCTATCACATTTTCTAATGGAAGAATAAATCTTCCCTAACTATGAAGGATAACTCCTAATCCTAAGGAGATGTCTACTAAGAGCTCTCCTTTGATCTAGTGAGACATGACGCCATGCGGTGGACTCTAATGAATCCCATATCCTAAAATCATATCGGTGGACTCAAATGAGTCCCATGTCCTAGAACTAGTTAGTTTGGTTCTAGAAAACAATGTGACAATGGATATCCCCTTCTGTTCCAAACCAACTTGTTCCTACATACCAAGACTAAATCTAAGTACCTCTCTATAGATCCCGATATACATATATATGTATTGGGTACCCCAACTTTTCCTGACTAAGGGATCTATGCTCTATACCATAGAGCTAGTGCCATGCCTATGGCCTTACTAACCATCACTTGAATCATCTAAGCACCCGTCGATGTTGTCTTATGAAACCCATCTCTATGATCCCATCTATTTGGTTTCCTTAGTAGTGTAGCAGAAATGCTTCACTACTTGGTCAAGTGATGTGCATGAGTGAAACTAGTCACTCATTGGGTATTCATCCTGGTACCCCATAGTCTCCTAATGATCCCATGAGACTCTTTTGAAGATAAATAAATCTTCACTACATTGGGGATTATGATTAATGTATCTCCCGTACCTATATGCAACTTCCTAAAACCTATATGATTGCTTGTGCACAATACTAATGGTGAAGTGTAGCTCCTTCCCTTAGCAATCCTATGGTCTAAATCCATAAGGATTATATGTAGGGATCCTGTTGCTACTAAAGTTGCCTTATCTATACTAGTATTTCCATCAAATAAATGCTTATAAGCATGCCTAAAACTTATTGATGTTTGCAGAAAAGGCATGTTACCATGCCATAACATTCTTACCTAAAGGCAACTGCATATATAACGCCACGAGGGGGGAAAATTTTCGACAGCATTTCCCCAGGAAATGGAGTCCCAAAGAAATTTAAACCATAAGCTCAGTGGCACACAGGCCACCCAACAACATAGGGCTTGACAGGCCCATGGCATGCATGCCATAAACTCATATATGGACTCCATAACCTGCAAAAACATAAAAACAATTGCTAGCAACAATTCCCTGTGTTGCATAGCCATTCTGTTTCTGCAATCCTCTTTCCTGCAAACAATCAAAAAGAGTACTTCTCGCCTATTGATCAATACTTTTAGAATTTAAACAATGATCAACATTTTATGTATGCAATCCAATCTATGCATGTACATACAAAACATGCCATAGCATAAAGGAAAATGCCTTAAGCATAAAGCATACGTCTTTGAGTGGTTTAGTATTGAAATTGCATGCATCCAATCCTTCTCAACGAGCTTCGAGATCTCTGCACCTTCCTCCTCAGATCCTAATATAAGCTTTGAACTGTCCGAAAACATCGGATCACTTTGCAAAATATAAAGCATGGTCAGGTGATTACCAAAAATAATGCAAATTTAGTCAAAAAATGCCTTTGTAATTCTTCTTTAGACCTGCAAAAACCACTTTAGGACCTGCAAATTTTCATAAACTGAAAGATATAGCATGTGCAAAGAGCTCGAAGTGAAATTGCTCCAATCGCCTTCCCGGTGAGAAAGATATGACTCCCGGAAGGTAGTTGCCAAAATCTGTTCAGACTTTGCAGACCTGTTTAGACCTGCAAAAATACTTATTTTCCAAAATTCCTTTTATAAACTGAAAGTAAACCTTGTGCTCTTCGAAATGACTCATAGCACATCCAATTTGGAGTTTTCTAGCCCAAGATATGGCCATTCCAAGCGGAACATGCCAAACTAGTGGGCTGTTGGAGGGGCTGGAAAAAGTGTGAAAATGTGATTTTTGGGGTGCCCAAAAGCATTCTTCCATCAAGAAAATCGGAACATTTTCTCCATAATCTCAGAGAGCAATATATGAAGATGCTTGGGACGATTTTCACCTTACCAAATCCTCCCTTTGTGCATGCTAATTCGCTCCCCAAAAGAGGCTTAAATCAAGATTTTTACTTTCATGCAAAAACTTAAATGGGAGCTCGTAGCAAGCTTCTAATCCACTTCATTGTGGATTTCTCGTGGTTTTTTTCTTCTCCATGTTAATTCATACACCGTACTTCATGTACGTGCACTAATCCATGGGAAGCCTCATAAATGATCTTTTTACTTACTCCCTAAAGTGGAGTTGGCAAAAGTTGACATTTGAATTTTTTTCCTAAAAAGTGTGGAAAGGGGGTCTTTGAGGGTACAAAATTCCTCCTTAACTTACCATTTTGATGAATCTAATGATTCCCCTAAGAAGTCCATACACCATACTCTCAGTATATATACTTTTTCCCATCCATCCATAGCTATTGCACCTCTTTTTCCCTCTTCCAAAATGGGAATTTCTTAGATTCAAGTGCTGAATTTTTTTTTCAAATTGTGATGGAAGGGGGTCTTGTGGAGCTTAAAACTCCCATCATACTGAGATAATCTTCAAATTTCTTGATTGTATATGAATTTCCATACACTATACTATATATGCTCATGGTTTTTTCCATAAATCCGTGAAAAATCCCGCTTCGTTTCCCTTTCCCAAAATGGCTACTTATAAAAAATAACACCTGAAATTTATGTGAGAATCATGAAAGTAAACTACTTTGGTGATACCTAAATCTTACTCTTCTTTGAAATTTGAGGGAATCCTTGATTCAAGATGAGAGTATATATGCCATACTCTCCATATATAGGATTTCCCTCAAAGGGCTTGGCTTAAAGCCCATGCTTTCTTATGCCAAAATTGGACTGTTCCTAAAATTAACTCTTGAAAATTAAGTATAAAATTTGAAAGTACATGTACTTGTGAATAGATGATGTCCATGAACTTGTTCTTTTGATGATCAAGGGACTCCTCTCTACTCTTGATGATCATCAACAATGACTTGTCCCTGCTTCATCATGACCAAGCCTTGTACCTTTAAGAGGAGTGTGAAATATGGTATCCCTTGAGCGGCTCATGCATTCGTAATATGATGTGAAAATACTTCACGTGGATTCTTGTACTCCCTCTTGGCCTCTCTTACTCCATATCATGTAGTTCTTGATGTGAGCATCTCTCAACCGTGATTGGTGTGGATAATCATAAAATACAATCATAATCATAAGAAGAAGTTTGGCGCCTTGGATAGAGTGTGCGCCCCTTTCAGCAATCAAAAACCCAATAGGTACTTTGGAGCATCAACAAGAAGAAGCTAATGCAAGACAGATATCTTGCACCTTGACTAGGTCACAAAACTTTCTAAGAATGGATGGAAATTATGACTTCAAACGTTGAGAGCAACCAGCACAATTACAATTGAAAACATTCCTCTTAATGGAGTGTCATACATAGGGATGGCTTGCTAAAATGCATAAAAGCCCTAATTTATATCAACAATCAAGGAGCAATCACCTTAACACTGATTAGATGTCATCTTGATTTACATCAGACAATGACCCTGAGACTGTAAAACTCCGATTCCTTTGAAATTAACGAATAAAATGACTTGAGAATTTGCAAAAATAAATAGGTAAAAGAACTCTCCAATGGATATTCCTTCGACATAATCCAAGCCATAGTTTTTAATGTACATCAAATCCACCTCAAGCATAGTGTAAGCTTGATGCTCCAACAATATCTACTTCTTGATTGATTGATTGAGAATCAATCTCAACCACTTCTAACTAGTGGCTTTTAGGATTTTTACTCTTTCCTTTTATAAGGGCAAACACCATAAACCTTACAAGAAATGATCATACGTGATCAACAAATTAATACAAAGAAATAATGTGCACATAAGTGCTATTCTTCAAGGTACATGAATGGCACTATCCAAATGATCAATTTTATGAAGAGCATATCCACCTCAAGCATAGAAAGCTTGATGTTCAAACACATCTGTCATCAACAAATTTGACAACCAAGTCTATCTCAATTAATGTTGAAACTGAAAACAAATTTTTCTTGATCCCTAGTCCATACAAAGCATCTAATAATGTAAAAGAACTACCATGTGTAGTAGTCAGAATGATCTTACCAACTCCCATGATAGGATAAGAGGAGTTTTTGGTGCATGTGACAATATTCCTTATAGGGGAAGGCTCAAGTGAACTGAAGAAACTACACTGCAAGGTAATATGTTTGGTTGCCCCACTATCAAAGTACCAAACATCTAAGTCTATTGCAGACATACATTGTTCATGAGAAAATGGGTCATAGCTATAAACAATAGTAAATGCACAACTCTTTATGACATGACCTTTTCCTTTATAGTATTTGCAAAACTATTTCTACTTTTCTCTTTTCTTCTTGTCTTTGTATTCCTTTGTCTTCTTCTAGATAGGAAAGCTTGATGTGCAACACATATAATGGACCTATTCTACATGGAATGATCTTTTTGCAACAAAACAAAGACTAAATCTTCAAATGTTAAGGCATTTGGATTGCCTTTCATCATCAACCAAATACTCAAAGCAAAACTCTGATATGAGTTTGGAAGACCATTAATATTAGTCTATGCAAGTGAACTATGTGGTAAGAATTCATATGCAAAAATCAACTACTCTTTCAAATCTTTGATCTTTGTAAAAAAAATATGCATAGAACCTCCTTCTTTCATACTATTTTCATATGTAAGCAACACAAGCCTCATTTCGTACCTGGTATAAAGTGGTAAGTGTACCCCAACCATCCTTTGCTATTTTCCAATAGGGAATGCGACAGATAATGGCATGTTTGATAGAAGAAGCTATCAATGCATGTGTAATCTTTTCCATCCCAAAAAAAATACTATGTAGTAGATGCAATAGGAACTGCATCACAAATAGGAGTTTGAAGATTCTCACCTTCAATGCCATCTGCATAACCTTCAATGACTGTATCTATAACTGTAGTAGGTCACTTTTCAACACCCAACATAGTATTCCATAGTCCTTTTTCCACCAATATATGACACATCATATATGCTTATAATGAGTAATTGGTATCATCCAACTTTTCCTCAATAGCCAACATGCAAAATACATAATTCCTTAGAGCCATGGCCATTGACTAAGATACCCTAATGCAAAAAAATGATTGTATCTCAAGAATTTGAATAGAAATATCCTATCAAGCTCTAGTAAACCTATAAAAATCTTTTATGCGCTTCTACTGGCAAACCAAAACCTATATATATGTTTTCCACAAAAGGATGAAATTGCCTACACAGGCACTACGATAGTGCGTTTGGAGGTTGAAAGGAGCTCATATCAAAATTTCAACATCATAGAGCAAATATGTTTTGAGCTCTTAATCACCTTGAGTATGCTCACCAATTTTGGTGCAATTCTAAGAATGTGACAAGAGGGGTGTTGACGACATCCTAGATGAAGCGACGATGTCCTCTGATACCAATCGTTGGAGTTTGGATCTATGGAAGCACGTTAACAACACAAGGAAGAAGAAGAAGAAGCTTGGAGCACAACACAAAATACTAAATGTACATATATACAAGCTATTTACTTTTGTCCCTTTCTATACTTCACTAGAATCATATGTTTATGGGCAGTGGCTATTGAATCAACATAGCTAATGCTAGAGTTTTAGTGTTCTCCAACATAATTCTAGGTAGATATTGCAATTGTTGCTTGATCAAGTATGTGTATCTTCGTGTTTGTGCATTGAGCCTTGGGACTTGATAGTTTCTCACAATTGATCTATTTTTGTACTAGCCCTACTTTGTAGGTGACTACCTGATGGATTGCTTATTATAAGAACACTCGGGAGTTGAGTGATTCGTCCACTTATGCCCAATCTCATAGTCTTGCATCTATGGTTGTGTTGGAGGATGTGGTCTTCTATTATACACATGTGATAGATGATCTCTTGTGCAATGCAAGAAATTTCTAGGTGGGGGCCTAGAGGCTTGTATGCTTAGCTTCATTGCAAAAACCTTTACTCTTCATCAATAATTGAAGGATTTGATTTCACACTTGGCATAGACTTGCTAGATGGTGAGAAGACTTGAATGGAATTAGCCAAGTAATCTTCCATGAGGATGCATTGTTGTCTAAAGTGGTGGAGAGTTTATCAAGTAGGTTGTAGCACATAACTGAAAACTTTTCAAACCATCAAGGAAATGTGCAATTCACTTAGCTTCTGATGGTAGATCCCCCATAACACATCATGCTATGTATAGCTCATAGTGATGGATAGATAATCTCAAGCCTTCATTACTCTCTTGCTTGGAGCTCATTGGCATTGTTGCTAAGTCATGTGTGACTCATATCTTTGCAGTTGTTTTTATTCGTGCCTTCAAGATCTGATCTATGTTTTGAAAAATTTGTATACATAGTGGCTGGAACCAAGTTACTATAGTTCTTTTCAAGATGAGTCCAAAGGCTTTGTATTGTGTGAGAAAAAAATCATAAAATTTCTCTATCCACAACACTTGCCTGAACTCAAACACATGTGCATGAGTATCACCTTGTCCCTTATAATACTTTCACATACGCGTTGCCACCTTGAAAGGTGTAAGCCTTTTCCCAAAATAAGGACTTACAATTTGTCCTTGTGCCCTTTAATTTTTTTGGCCAAGCCTTGAGAGGTGCATGGGGCTTGCGTCAAAACATACAATCTTTAGCCTAATAAATTTATCGAATATGGCATTTAAGGTGCCCCTTGTGGAAATATAGGTGGTATAGTTGGTTGTGGTGGTGGCATATTTGGCATGACATAGTGATTGCCATTGTTCCAAATGCAAAGGTGGGCATGGGTTGCCATGTCATTGTTGTAACCAAAGGTACAAATGTGGCATTTGTGATAGGTGAAGAGATAGATGTTGCATGCATCATTGATACATGATTTATTTGTACTACTATAGATGTATTGCCAAATGACACATTTGAAATTTGAACTACAATAGTGGTGGCATGGTTGATTGGAATGATTAAGTTTGGTGGATTTGGATTCCTTGGGTCGAGTCAAAGTGACCACTATCCTAGGAGTGTCATTCACAAAGATAGGTAGGTCATGATGTGTAAAGTGTTGTTGATTGTTTACCTATGTTGGATAATATGGTCTATTCCTTTTGTCTTGATAGATTGGAAGTAAGGTTGGATCAGAATACTTGAACTCATGAATGTCCAAATGATAAGGAACTATGCCCATAGGTGATGGAAGATTCCAAAAGGATTTTTTGGTCTCTAAAGCAAATTAATCTTTAGAGCTAAACCCATCATTAAGAGACCTTACTTACATGGAGGCTCCTTGTTAATGATGGAAAGTCATTATGATTAGCATTGCTTTCTTCTTGTTACGAGTTGCGATTTAGAACTACATTATCTAGGGCTTCTATTCTATGTGGAGCAATTCTCTTTGGTTTATGTGTGCCCATGTAGTAGGCTCTCATCTTATCTCCTAGTAACTCTCCTTCAAGTCATACTACAATCATATTTGGGAAAGTTAGATCCCTGAGGTCACCCACAATTATCTTTATATATGGCAACTCTTAATGCATTAGTGTGTGTGTGAAGGTGGGTTTTACTTGATATTCTCATAGCCATTGTTTCTATTTCACTTTATGAATCACTTGATCACTCGTATGCATTCCTAATTGAGCCTATAACACTCTTTGTAGTAGAGATGATATTATATGTGGATCTATATGCTCCAATTATTTTGCTTCATCTAAGATTCACACACACACACACACACTTAATCAAGTAAGCAAGCACTTGATGTAGTGTCAAGATTCTTTTCCTTTCTCAATTTGACTCAAAGATTAGAGACATAACTAAATTGCAATAAATAAGTGTAATGGTTACGTAGATCTTTGGGATGTGACTCCTTCTATTTGGATTCCCAAGGTTGCAAGTTAGATTAATTACTATCTTGGGAATATCATTCACAAAGATAGGTAGGCCATGATGTGTAAAACATTTCCCGCCATCTACCTCAACTGGATAATATGTTATATTCCTTATGTCTTCATAGATTGGTAGTAAGGTTGGATCCAAACTCATGAATGTCCAAAAGATAGGGACCTTTACAAGTAGGTGGTAGTAGATTCAAAAAGGATTCTTTGGTCTCTACAAAAAAGTGTACTTTAGGGCCAAGCCCATCTTGAATTATCTTGCTTACATGGATGGTCCTTGTCAATGATGCCAAGGCACTCAGATCAACCTTACTTTGTTCTTGTTGGGGGTTTTGGTTTAGGACAATATTATTTAGGGATTTTGTTCACTCAATGGTGATTCTTTTTGGTTTATAAGTGACCATTGAACAGGCTCACATCTTATGCACTAGTAACTCTCCTTGAGATCTTATGACAATCATATTTGAAAGAGTTAGATCACTGAGTTGGTCAAGTCCCACAATTGATTGTCCAAGCATTCGATGGACTGTGGTGATTCTTTTTGTTTCTCAATGTGACTCAAAGATTAGGCCCGTTAATTGATTGTTACAATAAATAAGTGCAATGCTTACTTGGATCTTGAGTCAAAAAGACTATTTTCTTGGGAATATTGTTCAGAAATATAGATCGGTCATGATGCTTAATTGTTGCTTTCCATCTACATCTAGTGGATAATATGATGTATTACTTTGATCTTCATAGATTGTTAATGAGATTGGATCCAAATACTTGAACTCATGAATTTCCGAAT
>CM035411.1:189911296-189943796 GCA_020310875.1 Ceratopteris richardii | reverse complement strand
AGATAGCTTGGGAGCAGTAGATGAAGACATTGAAGAGGATAAGTTGGTAAGGAAAATACTTATAGGTCTAAGAGGAGATGAGAAGTGGAAGCCTTTAATATTGTCCATAGAATTGTCATTAGATCACTTTACTCATGATCTTAATCAATTGCTAGGACACATGCTAACTTTTGAGTAGGACATTAAGGGAGAAAATGACAAGAGTGCAAGTCAAGCTATGTACTCCAAGGACAAGAAAAAGAATGGCAAAGGGAAGCAGTCAACTGATGATGAAGGAACTTCAAGTCAAGCTAACTTTACAAAAGGAACGATGAGCTTCAGAGGTAAAGGTAGAGGAGGTAAGAACAAAGATAATACTAAAGCTTGTTGGATTTGTGGCAGAACCAATCATTTGGCAAATGATTGTTGGTATAACAATCAAAATGGTGGAAGTAATAACCAAAGCTTTAATCAAAGAGGTAGAGGAGGCAGAAACCAAAGAGGCAACTTCAGAGGAAGAGGTGGTAGGACATCATATGCTAGAGGAGGTGGAAGAAGTTTTCAATCTCAGTCCTACAACAACAATTATTATAATTATGCATCAGATCAGAAGGATGACATGACTCTCATCTTGAATGCAACTCATGAAGCAGTAGGAGAAGATCAAAGGGTGTTTTATATTGACTCAGGATGTAGTAATCATCTGAGTGGCAATATATCATTGATGATTGATATGGAAGCAAAGGTGAGTGGAAATACAGTTCAAACAGGTGACAACACTAAGCATAAAGTGGAAAGCATTGGATCAGTGAAGACAAAGAATGGAAGTACACTCTTGAGCAAGGTACTTTACGTTCCTACTATTCCTAAAAACTTGATAAGTGTAGGGAAAATTGTGGAGAAGGGATATGAAGTCAGATTCACAAATGATGGTGTTTATGTGCAAGATCCAAATCAAGGATATAGAAATATCATTGCAGGTAAAAAGGAAGGAAGGCTGTTTACTCTCAAAGTTCAAGGTAATGTGGGACATGCTTTATTTACTCATGGAAGTCAAAAGATGTCTGAGTTAGACCTATGGCATAAAAGGCTAGGTTATTTCAATGAGAGAGCCATAAAGGAAATGTCAAGGAATGATGTGGTGCTTGGTTTGCCAAAAGTTGAAGGGCAATATATGGTGTACAAGTGTGAAGCTTGTCAATTAGGTAAAGCACACAAAAGTTCATACAATAAATCACGATATAAGTATTCAAATATGCTTGAATTGATTCATACAGATGTGTGGGGTCCTTCAAGGGACTATAGCATAAATGGATCCAGATATTATGTGTTGTTTGTTGATGATGCAACCAGATGGATTACTTTATATGTAATCAAGGACAAATAAGAAGTGTTCAAGACATTCAAGCATTATCATGCTTATACAGAAAGGATTACAGGACAAAATCTCAAGAGGTTGAGATCAGATGGAGGGGGAGAGTATTTTTCTAAAGATTTTGATGATTATTTGTGGAATGCAGGTATAAAAAGAGAAGTAACTTGTAGGTACTCTCCTCAACAAAATGGAGTTGCAGAAAGAAGAAATAGAATTCTTGTAGAATTTGCAAGAGCAATGATGAAGGAAAAGAATTGTCCAAATTACTTATGGGTAGAACCTATCAATACTGCAACATACCTTGTGAATAGGTTACCTTGTAAAGCTTTGGATGGAAAAACTCCTTATGAAGCATGGTGGGGTAAGAAACCTACTCTTGATAATTGTAAGCTATTTGGATGTTTAGCATATGCTTAAGTTCCTTCACAATTGAGACATAAGCTAGAACCCAAAGCAGAGAAGTATGTGTTTATTGGGTATGATGATAGACAAATGGGTTACAGATTGTGGAGTCCATCCACAAAGCAATTTCTTGTTACCAAAGATGTTACCTTTGATGAGGAAAGTACATGGTATACATGGGCAACAAATGAGTATGCAGATGTTAAAGGAATACAAAGAAAAGGAAAGACAAAAGTAAGTGTGTATGAAGAAGATATGATGATGTTGATTATAAAAGTAAATTGCAGGATAATGTTGAAGATGGGCCAAGATTTGATCCAGAATCAAATGTGGCTGAGACTTCAAGAAGTGCAGAGGTCAGAAGATCCTTGAGAGAAAGGAAAGAGCCTATCAGATATAGCTATGATACATCTTTCTTAACAACAAAAGATTATGCTTACATTGTGAAGACAGAAGAGGACCCAATCACATATGAAGAAGCTAAAGGTAAACAGAATTGGGAGAAGGCAATGAAAGAAGAGTATGATGCTCTACTTGAAAATGGAACATGGGAGTTGGTGCCAAGACCAAAGAATCAGAAAGTCATTGGATGTACGTGGGTGTATAAAACAAAAAGGTTTGCAGATGGTAAAGTGTCTAGATACAAGGCTAGACTTGTGGTTAAAGGTTATGCCCAAACGTATGGGGTAGATTATGATGGAACCTTTAGTCCTATTGCTAAGATGTCTACAATTAGATCATTGATTGCTATTGCTGCTTGTAAAGGATGGAAGTTATCACAATTAGTGTGTAAGAATGCATTCCTGAATGGATACATTGAAGATGAAGTGTACATGGAGCAACCAGAAGGCTTCATGTTTTCAATTGGATCAGAATATGTTTGTAAGCTCAAGAGATCTTTGTATGGCTTGAAGCAAGCCCCAAGAGCATGGAATTACAAGCTTGTTAAGTTCTTGAATGAATGTGGATTTCAAGCATCAAAGGCAGATAGTAGCTTGCTAGTGAAGGCAAGTGAAAAGCTCAAGGAATCAATGAGCTTAAGAAACAAATAGAGAAGGAGTTTAAGATAAGTGATTTGGGAAACTTATCTTATTTCTTAGGAATGCAGATTGTATATACTCAACATGGAGTATATGTTACACAAGAGAGATACTTGAAGAATCTTCTGGTCAAGTTCAACATGGAGGATTGCAAGCCTTCAATCACACCATTGGAGGTAAATAATAAATTGAGCAGGTATGGAGGTGAAGAGTTTAATGACATGAAGAAATATCAGAGTTGGGTAGGTAGTTTAATTTATGCTACCTTGACAAGGCTAGATCTATCATATGCAGTAGGTGTGTTATCACAATTTATGCATTGTCCAAAGAAGATTCATTGGATTGCAGCTCAAAGGGTACTCAGATATATCAAAGGAACCCTCAGTGAAGGTCTGTATTATGGATTTACTTCTGATACAAGAATCAAAGTGTTTAGTGATGCCGATTGGGCAAGTGATTCAGATGATAGAAGGTCTACTCATGGGTATCTTTGTTATATTGGAGATAAGTTAGTCTCTTGGTGCTCAAAGAAGCAACATACAGTTGCTTTGTCATCAACAGATATAAAGGAATGGTAGAGGCTAGAAAAGAAGTAATATGGTTAAAGACCTTGTTGAAGAGTTTTGGAACTGATCAGAGTACGCCAATTATTTTTGGAGACAATATGAGTTCGTTGTACTTGAAAAACCCTGTTTTTCATGCCAGGACTAAGCATATAGAGATTCAGTATCATTTCTTGAGGGAAAAGCTACTTGATAAAGAGATTGAAGTTTTGTATACTCCAACAAAAGAACAAGTTGTAGATATGTTAACAAAAAGCTTGGATGGACCTAAACTACAGAGATTCAAAGAGATGGCAGGAGTAAAGAAGAATGGAATAATCACAATTAGTGATTGAGGGGGAGCTGTTGGAATAGAACAATCACAAATTGATGATAACAAAGAGCTTGAAGCAAGTTTATGATCATATTGAAGTGGAAGAAGACACTTGAGAAAGTGAAGATATCTCAGAAGTGAACATTAGGGGAAAAAATGAACCTTGCATGGGCCTTTTAGCTTAAGGAGTGGATTAGTGATGGACCAATGATGTTGAAAGTTTTTCAAGCTCAAGAGTGTGGGAACATGCCCCAAATTGAACCTTCCACATCATCCACAATCAAAGAAGGCTGATTTCCATGAGTTGGAGGCATCCAATTATGCCCATAATGGAAAGAAGTTGATTAGAGAAGATTTAGCTCACCTCTTAATGTGATTGGACCTCACTTTTGACATGTATATGCTTTTGATTGCTTAAAGAGGTTAGTATGTGGTCTTTAAAACCTCTAATGAGTTGTATTATGACTTAGAGTCGTGGAAATACGTGCCCAAGCTGCCCCCTTGCTTAAGCACACCCCCTACTAGCTATTCTCTGTATATTTTGCAGAAATTTCACTTTTACACACTCTATCTATCTAGATGTTTTTGGCAGACCCCCGGGTTTTGTAATTGTTGTTTTGCCTTCATCCGTAATCCATTTGCAATGATTTGTGTCTTGATGGAAAGCTTATAAGTTCTACTTTGTTTGATATAAGTCTCAGGTTCGTTGCCTGCACATGTGTAGAGAAATGTCCAGAACAGTGTCTGTCTAGTTAGCTCATACTCTGTGAAGAGATCAAGTTATCTTTTTTGTTTCAGATGGTTGAGGCATCATCCAATGTCCAAATGGAGTGATTTTACTCTCATTTGAAAGATCTTAGAGTCTAGTTTAAGCTTGAAAAATTTCATTTTGAGTCTCTGCATGTACTCAGATAAACTTAGAAAATACAGAGCCTATGTCTGAAAAATTTCAGGATCCTAGGAGGGCTCATTTGCTTTTGTTGTGCACATAGGAGTGTTTATCCTCCAATAGTGGTATCAGAGATATAAGTGGAATATCAAAGAGAGAAAAAGGATCTACTGAAGTGAAGTAAAGACTTCATCAAAGTTTGAAGGAACGAAGCAAAGAACGGGCACGTCAACAACAAAGGGAAGCAAATACATCATCAAATCAAAGACGAAGCTTCATCAAGAGGAGTAGCTCTATTTTTTGAGGTAAAAGCCATCCTTTTCAACTTCATTGCATCAAGGGGGAGGTTCAAAAGAGTTAGGAGGCACCATGGCTGATCTCAATGCTCAGATTGAGAAGCTCGAGAAAGGAAACTACCAACCATGGCGATTTAGAATAAGCAATTTTTTGATGGGGAAAGGTTTGTGGGGACTTGTGAGTGGTGGAGAGCCAAAACCCTACATAGATGAGGTAAATCCAACCAATGACCAGAGAAGAGCAGTAAGAGAGTGGGATGAAAGGGACAAAAGGGTCATTTTGATTTTATCTCAGCATATTAGCAACTCTATGGTAGGGCATATTCAAGATTTGGATACATCGAAGAAGGTGTGGGAGTGCTTGGAGAGATTGTACCTCAACCTCCACAAAAGCTAGAAAAATTCAGCTCAAGAATGAGCTAAATAATCTTAGGAAAAGCCCCTCTCAAGGTGCTAATGATTACATATTAAAGGTCAAAGAGCTTGCAGATGCACTAGGGTCAATCGGTTGTGCCCTAGATGATGACGATCTTGTCGCCCACACCCTAAATGGACTTAGGGATGATGAAAAATGGAGGGCTTTCACAACTTTAGTGTATGTAAGGGACTCTCTTCCTGATTTTGATCAACTAATCACTCTCATGGTGACAGAGGAGATGAACCTTGGTGTTCATAATGCCAAGGATAGCCAAGGGCAATTGTTGTATGGAGGTAGAGGAAGAGGAAGACACAACTGAGGTGCTACAAGAGGAAGAGGAAGATATCAAAGCAACCAAGGAGGTCAAGGAAAACAAGAAAATGCAGGTCAAAGAGGTGGGAGAGCCACAAATAGAGGAAGAGGTGCAAGATTTGGTAGAAGAGGACAACCCACTTCAAATGGATGCTTTGTATGTGGTAAGCCTAGTCATTTTGCAAATGAATGCTATCATAGAGCTCAAAGACAAGGGAATCAAAGCAACAACAACAATTATAGAGGGCAAGGTAATTATGCAAACACATCATCCAGCCAAGGGAATGATTATTTACTTGCCATGAGGTATGGTGAAGATACAACTCAAGCTAGTGAAGATGTATGGTATGTAGACAGTGGATGTAGCAATCATATGTCATGTCGAAAGGATCTTTTTAGTAATTTGCAGGTCCCAAAGCATCATGGGCATGTGGAAACAGGTGATAACTCAGAGCATACCATTCAACATGTGGGAGATATCAGTTTGGAAGGAAATCAAAGAGCAAAGTGCTTATCAGAGTATTACATGTCCCTACTATTACCAAAAACTTGATTTCGGTAGGCCAAATGGTAGAAAAAGGCTATCAAGTTAGGTTCAATGGAAGGTGATGTTTTGTTGAGGATCCAAGGGCAGGTTTCAAGCTCATAGCAAAAGGAAAGAAGCAAGATAGAATGTTCACAATGGACATTAATCAACCACACCATTCAATGTATGTCACATATGGAGATAAGAGGATAGCAGATTTGGATCTATGGCACAAACGAATAGGTCACATCAACCTACAAAAGCTCAAGGACATGCAAAGGAGGAGCTTGGTAAGAGGTCTACCAAATTTTGCATCTAAAATGTTGCATGAAATTTGTGTAGCTTGCCAACAAGGAAAACAATCAAGGCTGCCCTTCAAGAAGAGTACCTATGTAAGTGCAAATGTTCTAGACCTCATTCACACGGATGTTTGGGGCCCAACAAGAGAAGCATCGCTTGCTGGAAATAGGTATTTTGTAACCTTCATTGATGACTTTTCAAGGAAAGTGTGGTTGTATTGCATTAGAAACAAATCGGATGTGTTCCGCTACTTCAAGAAATTCAAAGCACAGGTGGAGAAGGAATCTGGCAAGTTTATCAAAACTTTGAGATCCGATGGAGGGGGAGAGTATTTCTCCCATGAATTTTATGAATTTTTGTAGGTCAATGGCATCAAAAGACAATTTACATGCAGGTATACCCCTCAACAAAATGGGGTAGCACAGAGAAAGAACAGACACATAGCAGAGGTAGCAAGGTGTATGCTCAACGAAATGAATATGTCGCATTATTATTGGGGAGAGGCTACATATACAGCCACATACATCATGAATAGATGTCCAACATCTGGTATACATCATCTAACCCCTAAGGAAGCATGGAGTGGAAGAAAACCTTGCATTTCACATCTTAGAGTCTTTGGTTGTATATGCTATGTACATGTACCTCAAGAGTTGAGGTCAAAGTTAGATGCCAAATCTGAAAGATGTATTTTTTTGGGATATTCTATGGAACAAAAGGGGTATAAATGCTATAATCCCATCACCAAGGAGCTGAAGGTAAGTAGGGATGTTGTCTTTGATGAGTTGAAGACTTGGTATGCATGCATGAGTCCATTGCAAGTTGAAGACATAGTGAGGCAGATTTGAAGAATGATGATAGAGTTCAAGAAAGCATGGATTTAAGTGGTCCAAGCAACTCATGCAACACAAGGACACTTGTAGCTCAGTGATGAGTAGCACCTCCTTTAATGTCGTCCCGGGAAGACGTGAGGATGGTATGATGACCTCGAGCAAGTGAAGGCACAAGTGCGTGAGTGAGAAGCACACCAACATGCACACACATACACACACACACGCACACACGACAAGACAAAGAGAAATACAATGGAGTTCTTTTAGATTACTTCCAAAATGCTCATACAAGTTCAAATCTATTACAAGCTAGCCTCAAAAATGAGCTCTCTAGCTCTATTTATAGTTTTTGACTAGCTTTTGGCCTAGTGTCCGGCCTAATTAAAAATTAGGTTCTAGGGCCTATTTGGAGGCTCAAACGAAGTCTAAAAATTGTGAAAATTGGTACGATGAAGCTTTTAATACTCCTCAAGCTTGAGGACTCCTCGTCTTGCACAAAATGGAGTTACAAAAAGGTGAAATGGTATTTACAATGATTTGTAGTGATGAGAATCACTGTTATGAAGATGTTGTTTTGGAAAAATTTGAATGGTCTACTTGCTAGATCTTTGTTGACTGCTTAGTCTGCTTGTGCCTTATTTCCGCTATGGCTCCCTTCTTTGGCTTCCTTGTCTTGTGAGTCCTTCAGTGCCTTGACTACTACCAACACCCCCCCTCTCTCACGTTTGTCATCTCTGACAGACCCTTGTCTAGCTGTGCGTTGGACATAATATTGAACCACATCGGAAGCGAGGTGGTGTTCTTCTAATCGTAGCCCCCGTGCTAGGTCTGTTAACAATGCATCCCAATCCACTAGACCTGGGACGTCTGGATGGGGCACCCGCAATTGATCTGAGTGGATGGTCCTCTCCACAGCGAATAGTTGGAGGAGATGTGAGGGCTTGGGTACAAATATTTCTGAGTGATATTCCCAGAACCCTGTGATGAACATTTCCTCGAAGGTCTACTTGAAGCATGCTGGGAGGTATTTTATTCTTGCGTGCCAAGCATATACTACCTTTATTGAGGGGGTAGTGCTCATGTCATATACCAGGTCTTGGTTGCCTGCAATGAAGCCAACTCCTAAGAAGTGGGGGTCCTTGATGTTCTTGAATGTCCTGAATGTGATAAGCATTAATTCAAAGATTTTCATGCACATTTGTGCCATCACATGAGGTGTGTTCCGTAGTCGAAGGCTCCAGTGATGGATTGTAGAAATCATATAAGCAACTGTGGGAGGTCCTTGTGGAGGTGCTAGATAGACAAAATTTAACCACTTTGCACACCCTTTGATGTTCTTTACAACAATGGTAAACTCGGGCCACGTGCGTCTTCGGAGGATCGAAACATAACAAGGGTTGTATTCGATAAATAGCGGCATGTTGTTCTAGGTACGAACCATTTCACGGTAAGTTTCTAAAAGTCGTATCCGCCAGGTGGGTTGATGAATGGATCCTTTTTTAGCACTCTCCGGGATAGCGTCAGGGCCAAATTGTGTGGCAAAGGTTGGAGCCTTGCCACATCGTTGTTTAATCTCTGTGTTATAATCTGCCAAGAGTACACAATATGGCACATACTAATCATCGTTGGTGCCTATCCATCTGTGATGAGACATACTACGGAAATACTTTGACTTTATGATAGTGTCTTCTAATTTGGCCATTGATTGGATTTGAATTGTCTTCTAATTTGGTCATTGATTGGATTTGATTGGTTTTCACCGTCTTTTCGAGTGTCTGAAGCCATTCGGGTGCTTCGACTTCCAGGGTGTCCATTCCTTCCGAGGTTTGCTGACCTCCTGGCATCGGCATAGGAACATATGGTTCCTCATACGACTCACCCACCTCAATGGGTACCAATTCATCTGGCTCTGGTTCTATAACTGGAGAGGGTTGTCTTTCATATTCCAGTAACTTCTTCTGCAATTCTGCCACCTGCTCTGTTAATGCCTTTACCTCCTTTGAAGTCGTGGTTGTCTCTATGACCTTGGGTTGTTCCTCCTGTTCCCTGAGCTGGCGGCGTAGTGCATCCCGCTCCTTTTCCAAATCATCATGTGCTTCTAATAGATCAACATAGCTTTCCAGGATTGTCTTCATGGTATCTGAGGGGACTGCTTTAAACTGCTCTTGGTCGATCTCGTGCGGGGAGCCTTCCATTGTAGCTTCTAGGTTTTCTTCGTTTTGCTTCTGTAGACGCTTGTTCTCTTCAAGGGCGGTAGCCATGTGTTTTTTGAGTAGGGTCAAATTATGTCGGACTCGTAGATTATCTGCTTGGTAGACTTCAAGTAAAGCTTCGAGTTGTTTGACGCCTGGCAATTGTGATGGTTGGGGTGTCTCAAGGAGGGTTTGATGGGCTTGCTCGAGTGTGGTATAGCATTGATTGAGGTCAGTGTTTTCATCTTCTATCGTTGTAAGCCTCCTCTGGAGTTGTTGGTGATTCGTAGTTAGTTGACGATGACGGTCTTCGAGGGCCTGATACTCACTTTGTAGTTGGTACACACATTGATGCAACGTTGAAAACATATTATTTACATTAAAGAATGTAGGGAAAGGAGAGGATGCCGGGGGAATGGGGAGGGGAAAGGGGGTCGTGAATGATGTGGAGTCAAGTGGTGAGGTGGGTGGAGGGGGTATGGGGGATTGAGGTTGCGTGGGGGGAGGGAGTGGTGCTGTGGCTGGTGATGTTTCCATGGGGTCAAACGTGTGTGTGACTGTGTAGATGGGGACAGTGGGTGGGGTGGATGTGATGTTCGTGAATAGTGTTGTTAAAGTGGGCATGGTAACTCCTCCGAATTGGATGCCAGGAGAGAGAGAGGAATTCCCATGACATCTGTGGTAATGGCAAAAATGGGGGTGGTAGTGCCATGTGGTGACGTGAGTTGTGTAGTGAGAGGTGAGGTGTGTGGTGAGAGTGGTTCTGCCTGATGTTCTTCGGTTTGTGTGTTATCTCCTGGTTCTGATACATTGATGTGAATTTGCTTGCCGGATCACATGGGGCGGGTAGGCACTCGTTTCTCAAAGCAATGAATATAAGCCATAGCTGCATGAATGGCTTCATCTAAGCCTACCGCGTCTGCGTGCAGCTTCGTTGATTCAATGAACATACGCCTTCCTCGGCTAACATTTGGCTCATGAGCACCTTTCCTGTTTCGAGCGACATTTTGTGTTGTTCTTGGACTCGCTTCATGGTTTCATACAATCTTTTTATTTGGGCCGAGTAGGCTGGGGCACTTGCTAGTTCTGAAAGTTCGTCATATTCTTGATCCTGTTCCTCGTTTGCTTCTTCTTCTTCTGTCTCTTCTTCATCCTCTTCTACTTCTACCACTTCCGGTTGGGTCGGGGCTGAAGTTGTAGTAGTAGGTTGTGGTCCTTGGGTCTACTCTGCTTCTGTCTCCAAGTTAGACTCATTAATCATGCGGGCGATTTCTTCATCTGTCAAATCGGCTAGGGTGTAGCCTTGTGGGAACTCCAAGTCCGATGGAATCGGAGGGAGCACCAGATTGGGTCCTTCTGCACTTGGTGTGGGCAGGCGAATGGTAAATGGTCGGACACGTCGCATTTGTGGAGGGGTCACCTCTGGTGTGGTGGTGGCTCCCCTCGCTTGGGCACACGGTAATTGCACTCCCCCTCTCATTTTCTTCGATGGAGGACCCTCCGTTGATAGCCGTCTTTGGAATTCTTGGGCCCTAGATCATACTAGTGCTCTTTGAATGGGCACGTCGTAAACTAAACACCTGTAAATTATTTTTGTTAGAGCACAGCATCCATGAAGCACATTCTTCTGTTTCTTATTCCATCGTTGATGGGCTAGGTGGATTTGATCGATGATCCAGTGTGGCATATTGATGGTGAGATTCTTTGTCTCTGCCAAGTACAAGCTGAACCAGATCTTTTTTTGGTGGCATTGTGAATCGTTCTTGGGCGGGAAAAGTGAAGTGCTGCATGATCGTTCGTAGGTGGAGAGCTATGGTGTTTTGAGCGACATTTTGTGTTGTTCTTGGACTCGCTTCATGGTTTCATACAATCTTTTTATTTGGGTCGAGTAGGCTGGGGCACTTGCTAGTTCTGAAAGTTCGTCATATTCTTGATCCTGTTCCTCGTTTGCTTCTTCTTCTTTTGTCTCTTCTTCATCCTCTTCTACTTCTACCACTTCCGGTTGGGTCGGGGCTGAAGTTGTAGTAGTAGGTTGTGGTCCTTGGGTCTGCTCTACTTCTGTCTCCAGGTTAGACTCATTAATCATGCGGGCGATTTCTTCATCTATCAAATCGGCTAGGGTGTAGCCTTGTGGGAACTCCAAGTCCGATGGAATCCGAGGGAACACCAGATTGGGTCCTTCTGCACTTGGTGTGGGCAGGTGAATGGTAAATGGTCGAACATGTCGCATTTGTGGAGGGGTCACCTTTGGTGTGGCGGTGGCTCCCCTCGCTTGGGCACACGGTAATTGCACTCCCCCTCTCATTTTCTTCGATGGAGGACCCACCGTTGATAGCCGTCTTTGGAATTCTTGGGCCCTAGACCATACTAGTGCTCTTTGAATGGGCACGTCGTAAGCTAAACACTTGTAAATTATTTTTGTTAGAGCACATCATCCATGAAGCACATTCTTCTGTTTCTTATTCCATCGTTGATGGGCTAGGTGGATTTGATCGATGATCTAGTGTGGCATATTGATGGTGAGATTCTCTGTCTCTGCCAAGTACAAGCTGAACCAGATCTTTTTTTGGTGGCATTGTGAATTGTTCTTGGGCGGGGAAAGTGAAGTGCTGCATGATGGTTCGTAGGTGGAGAGCTATGGTTGGTGTCATTGCCACCATGTCCTTCAATTTGTTGAGATCCTTGTGCTTCATCCTGCCTGGAATCATTGTTTCTTTCTCAGTGGGAATATGCATACCTTGCATGTTCAATGCTTCTCGTACTAGGTTGAGAGTCAGTTTGAATCTATTGAGCTCGTGGCTTGGTGTCAATGAGGGTAGCACGAAGGTACTATCACCTCCTTTAGCCCTGCTAGGGTGATGACACTGATAAAGTAGGAACAACGCAAGAAATCTGGCTTAGGTAAATGTGCTCGGAAATAGCCATCCAAGCCTGCTTTGGTCCATACTGATCGCATTACTTCTACATTCTGATACTTCTCAAATTCGCGGGTAAAGAAGTGATATCGTCCCCATTTTCCATTAAACTCAAGTTCTGCCTCCCAAAAGTAGGTGCCATCCCCTAATGGCCCTGCGACATCACTGAACCAATGTGCATGTTTCCCCACTTGAGAAGTGTGCCCCGGAGGCGGGTCCTGAATAGGAAGCACATGCACAGCTCTAAGTTCTTGAGGTCTCTCAATGAGTTGTGGTTCCAGAAGGAGGGTTTCAATGTCCACTATCTGGGCGCTAGACCCTGCCTGGGAACTGGTGCCTCCGGTTACAGCTTGCTTGCTAGTTCTGTGAGAATATAGAAGCATGTGTTAACATTGTAAAGGACAAGGTAGAACAATTTTTGTCCCCATTACAACATTAACATGAAGTGAATGATGAGTTAGTGGATCAGTGAGTGCACGATGATTGTGTGTGTTGTTAGTCCTATGAGCTAAGTGAAACGATGCAGTTTGAGAATGATGCAGTTAGTAGGTGGAGATGAATGTACAAATGGGATCGGGAGGTTTATTACACGCTTTGGGCTGCCAAACACAGTGAGTGACTTTGGGTTTTGGTTTTGTGAAGACTCTGGAGGGCTTTATGAGGGTGTCTGCTTGGAAATGAGGCTTTATAGGGGCCCATTTGCAAGTGATTCCCCTCGTGCTCATGTGTAAATGTGCGTTTGTGTGTATTGAATGAGAGTGGGCATCGGCTCTTTGAGTGAGTGAACCCTGTTGTACATGGTGCGATTTGTGTGTGACTAGTTGAGCCCGCAAGCAAGCCTTAGGCACCCAAATATGTCTTGATTGTGGGCCAGCCTTCATCGACTTCTTGGGTACCCAGATAGATTTCACTTTCACAGAAGAATTTCTGGAAGTCTTCTTATTAGTATCATGTCGTTGATCACTAATAGGAAGTTGAGCTAGTTGTTGTGGCTTGACCGCAATAGGACGCTCGCCTTTCCGCACCCACATTTGTTTTGGTGGCTGGGACACCTTGCTTCGTACTTTCTTTTGGCTTCGAGCATAAGACGTCTGCTTCTTCTACCTTTTATGTGTCTTTGATTGCTGCATCCCGATGGCCTTTGGAGAAGAAGGGATTTCCATTGCATTCTTGGCTTCTGTGTTGCGATAATCATCCCTTTGCATCACATAGTTTTGGACAAGAATAGCATGGTCATCTTCATGTGTACTCCTGGAAGGACCAGGAGTGTGTGCCTTGACTAGTTCCTTAAGTGCTCCATTGTCTAACTCAACTGTAATTCGACTCTGATTCACCCATACCTGAAGAAGTCTACTTAGGTTTAGGTTGACTGCATGATCATAGATCCAGTCTTGACCCAAGACAAGAGGTTTAGTGAGATCCTCATCTTGACACACTAGTACGTTAACTGTCAGTAAAATGTCTTGAATGTAGAGGGGAAGTTTCACCTCGCCCATGCAAGGGGTTTCCACGCCTCCCAACCCTATGAGATATGCTTCCATAGGATTGACATTTAATTTCAACTCTCGACAGTAAGAAAGTTTAACAACACTAGTGGCTGCACCTCGTTCCTTGTCGTATCTCTAAAGTCACAAAAGGACGTCGATCAACTATTCTATAAGGGCTAATACCCGAAACTTCACACATAGTCATGTGATATCCTGGTTGCGCATAGTCATCTGTCCTAGGCTGATCTCTACCCCGTCTTCTCAATTTCATTCTTCGGATGCGTTCCAAAGCTTCTGCCTGAGCCTCTTCTCGAATTCATTTTTCTTCTTCCTTGCGTTTCTTGGCAGTGTTGAGTCTATTTAGCATCTCTTCAATCAAAGGTTCTTGATATAACTTGACTATGCATCCACTAATGTAACTAGGGAGAACATTGTTGGGGCTTCACTCACTAATTAGGCATGGATATATGAAGACATATGATGGAGGAAGAAGAAGTGAAGAAAAGACTTACAGAAAATCAAGCCTAAGTGAAGGGACAATTTCACTATTGTAAATTAGTGCAAAAATTAGATTCTAGTTTTTCATTTGATCTTCAGAACTTACGAGTTCAAGTCTAGAAGGATGTAAACCATAGGTATATAAGTTAATTTGAGTCAAAAATATGTAGGAGAGAACTCAACTTTGTAATCTGAGTGAGTAGAGAAAAGTCGTGAAATTTCTGAGAGAGATGGTGAGAGAAAACTTCTGAGTCTGAGAGAGTTTTCCATGGCTGTGAGCAAAATTAGGCCAAGCCATTTTGTACACATCTTCTCTGATAATCAACACATGTTTGTGTAGAAGGATTGAGTCTAATTCCTCTTGTACATTGAGTTCTAAGTCATTTTATATGACTATGTAAGGTAGTTGACAGTTACGACTTTTCTGGCGCACATTTGGCTGATCTTCTGAAGGTCAGATCTCGAAACATACTGTAAAGGTTTTGGTAAGTGATAGCTCATTTTAAAGCTACTATCCTCAACTACTTTTGGTCAAAAGATCTTTAAGAAACGGGACGCATACTGAGAGAAATCAACTTAAGAGTGAAGGTATGTCAAATCGATGAAATCAATTTCCAGTTTTCAGACATAGTGGAAAGATTGGAGCAAAATCAGAAGATTTTGAAGTTATTACTTGAGAATTTTGTTTGATATATGTTGATTAACATTAGCAAGAACTTCTCTTAGCAAGTGATCAAAAGATTTTGCAAAGATTGAGCTAATACAGGTCAGATTGAAAGACTGAAGAAAAGGCGCAGATTTCTGTGAAGTGAAATCTTGATTTTCACTAAATTCAGAGATGGAGATTCACAATGTGAATATTGCTAAGCTAATGGTGGTTATGGAGGTCTTCTAATACCACATTAGTTTGGTTCTTGTGGTGTTTCACACACCAACAAGTGGTATCAGAGCAGATAAGGTCCTCGAGAGTAAAGGAAAAGCAGATACAAGAAGATTTGAAGAGTTCTTTATCAAAGAAGCTGGTAGCTGAGGTGTTCAACAAACAAAAGTCATCAGAAGATTATTTCGAAGTTACTTCCAAGGGTAAAGGTCTACAAAAGGTATCATTCTTTATCTTTATACTTACAGGTTGAAGCAGAAGCAAGAATACCATGGCAGATCATGTGTCCATTGACAAATTGGACAGAGATAACTATCCTGCTTGGGTAATGAGGATGGAAGCCTTACTTATGAGTAAGGATCTAATGGTATATGTGACAGGTGAAGAAGAGAAGCCTAAATTTGAAGATGAAAGTCATCCAAGGAAAGAAGAGCTAGAAGCTTTGAAGCTATGGCAGAAGAGAGATGCAAGTGCAAGAGCTTATATATATAACACTATTACAGATCATTTGTTGCCACATATCAGAGGTTTAGAAACAGCTGAAGATATTTGGAATGCTTTGGAAGATCACTTTCAAAACACTACTAAAGCTAGGAAAGCTAGCTTATGGTCAGAGTTCACCACATTCAAGAAAAAACAAAATCAGAGCATTAGTGATTATGTCACTAAGATGAAGGACTTGGCAGATAGCCTTGGATCTATTGATGAGGATATTGAAGATCATAGGTTGATAGCACAATTACTTGCAGGGTTAAGAGGTGATGAGAGATGGAAGCCCTTTGTACTTTCAACAGAACTCTCATTAAACCATTATGTGCCAGAACTGAATCAATTACTTGGATTGATGCTCACATTTGAGCAAGACTTGAAGTCAGATGGAGACAAAGGTCAAAGTTCTGCAATGTATGTGAAGAACAAAAAGAAAGGAGATAAAGGCAAAGCAAAGGATGAAGAAGAATCAACAACTCAAGAAAATTATGCAAGAGGAAGAGGTTTTGGCAGAAGTAAAGCTCGAGGAAATGGAAGAGGTAGAGGTAATCAAAACAATAACAAGAAGACATGTTGGATTTGTGGATTGAGCAATCATCTAGCATATGATTGTTGGCACAATCAACAAGGTGCAAGCCAAAATCAGAACAACAATGGCAGAGGAAGAGGTGGAAGGTTTCAGAATCAATTTCAAAGAGGAAGACATAATTCAAGAGGAAGTTATGGAAGAAGTGGTGGAAGAAATTGGAATCATAACCAATCTTACAACACCACATATTATAATTATGCAAATGATACACAGAATGACAACCATACAACATTGATGATGAATTCAATAAGTTCATCAGAGAAGGAGGATCTCAAGGTATTTTATATTGACTCTGGTTGTTCAAATCATTTGTCAGGTAATATAGAATTATTGTCAGAATTGGAGGAAGGCAATTCAAGTCATACAGTACAAACAGGTGACAATACAAAACATAGTGTGCATTCAATTGGAAAAGTGAAGTGCAGAAGTGGAGCTGATTTATTAACAAATGTTTTGTATGTTCCAACAATACCAAAGAATCTGATTAGTGTTGGACAAATAGTGGAGAAAGGTTTTCAAGTCAGATTTACAAATGAAGGGGTATTTGTTGAAGATCCAGAGGATGCATACAAACCTATTGTTTGTGGTAAGAAGGAAGGTAGACTTTTTATTCTCAAAGTGCAAGGAAATGTTGGTCAAGCCTTAATTACACATGGTGATGAAGTAATTACAGAGTTAGATCTTTGGCATAAGAGATTGGGACATTTCAATGAAAGAGGAATCAAAACTATGGTGGAGAACCAATCTGTATTTGGACTACCAAATGTGAAGAATCAACATATGATATAAAAGTGTGAAGCTTGTCAGATGGGAAAAGCTCATAGACTACCATTTCAGAAGAAAGGGTTCAAGCATGATGGTTTGCTTGAACTCATACATACAGATGTATGGGGACCAACAAAAGAAGGTTCAATAAATGGATCTAGGTATTATGTTTTGTTTATTGATGATGCTACAAGGTGGATAACCATTTATGTTCTAAAGGAAAGATCAGAAGTGTTTGGAGCCTTCAAACATTTTCATGCTTATGCAGAAAGAGTTACAGGTCACAAACTCAAGAGGCTAAGGTCTGATGGAGGGGGAGAATACTTCTCTCAAGAGTTTAATGACTATCTTTGGAATGCAGGTATAAAGAGAGAGATAACTTGCAGGTATACACCTCAACATAATGGGGTGGCAGAAAGGAGAAATAGAATATTGGTTGAATTTGCAAGAGCAATGTTAAAGGAAAAGAATTGCCCTAATTATCTTTGGGCTGAGGCTGTAAATACAGCTACATACCTTGTGAATAGGCTACCATGTGGAGCTTTGAATGGTATGACCCCATATGAAGCTTGGTGGGGTAAGAAACCAACACTTGACCATTGTAAAGTGTTTGGGTCAATTGCTTATGCTTATGTGCCATCACAACTCAGACATACGCTTGAACCAAAGGCAGAAAAATATGTGTTTATTGGATATGATGAAAAGCAAATGGGTTATAGGCTATGGAGTCCTTTAACTAAACATTTTATTGTTTCCAGAGATGTGACTTTTGATGAACAGAAGAGTTGGTATACAGATAAAGATTGTGATCTTGAAACATTTGAAGAAGAGATAAGAAGGAGTGCAAGAGGTAAGTCACATATGCAGATAGATGGAGATGAAGAACATATGCAAGCAAGCACATCAAGAGTTGAATCATATAGAAGGAATGAAGATGGACCAATATTTGATGAAGAGCTACATCCAGATATACATGAAGATTGTGAGCCAAGAAGGTCAACCAGAATGAGGAAGCAACCTACAAGGTATTCATATGACACTTCTTACTTGACTCAGAAAAATTATGCTTACATGGTTAAGGAAGATGAAGAACCTCATAGCTATGATGAAGCAAAGGGTAAGAGACAATGGGAAGTAGCAATGAAGGAAGAGTTTGATGCACTTGAAGAGAACAAAACTTGGGAACTTGTTCCAAAGCCTAATGGTAAGAAAGTAATTGGAAATAAATGGGTTTACAAAATTAAGAAGCATGCAGATGGAACTATAGCCAGATATAAAGCCAGATTGGTGGTTAAAGGCTATGCTCAAACTTTTGGCATAGATTATGATGAGACATTCAGTCCTGTGGCAAAGATGTCAACCATAAGGACAATCATTGCCATTGCAGCATCAAAAGGATGGACATTGAGTCAATTGGACATTAAGAATGCATTTTTGAATGGATATATATCAAATGAGGTTTACATGGAGCAACCTCAAGGGTTTGCAAATCATAAGTTTCCAAATTATGTTTGCAGATTGAGAAGAGCACTTTATGGTTTGAAGCAAGCTCCAAGAGCTTGGAATTATAGACTTGTAAAGTATCTTAATGATCTTGGATATCAAAGTTCAAAGGCAGATGCAAGTTTACTTATCAAAAGAACAGATGAAGGTATGATCTACATTTGTATATATGTAGATGACATTATAATCACAGGTACATCAAATGAAGGAATCAAGGAGGTGAAGAAACTACTTGAGAAGGAATTCAAGATAAGTGATCTAGGGAAATTGTCATATTTTCTTGGAATGGAAATCACTTATGCAGAACATGGCATCTATGTATCACAAGAAAGGTATCTCTTGAATCTTCTAAAGAAGTTTAACATGGAGAATTGCAGAGAGGCATCAACACCATTAGAAGTCAATCATAAACTCAGTAGATATGATGGTGAAGAGTTCAAAGACTTGAGAAAGTATCAATCTTTAGTGGGAAGTTTAATTTATGCTACACTAACAAGGCCTGATCTTAGTTATGCAGTTGGTGTCCTTTCTCAATTCATGCATTGTCCAAAGGATCCACATTGGATTGCAGGTCAAAGAGTCCTTAGATATATCAAAGGGACTTTGAAAGAAGGATTGTATTATCCTTTTACATCAAATATAAGATTGAGAGCCTATAGTGATTCAGATTGGGCAGGAAATCAAGATGACAGAAGATCTACCCATGGCTATATGATATACATTGGAGATAAGCTTGTGAGTTGGTGTTCAAAGAAACAACACACAGTGGCCTTATCATCAACAGAAGCTGAATACAAAGGACTTGTGGAAGCAGCAAAGGAAATCATATGGATGCAGACATTATTTAAAAGCTTGGGAATTGGTCAAGGTATACCCATCATTCATGGAGATAACATGAGTTCATTATATCTTGCAGCAAATCCTGTATTTCATGCAAGGACAAAGCACATAGAGATACAGTATCATTTTCTCAGAGAAAAGGTAATGGAGAAAGAGATTGAAGTGGTGTACACTTCTACAAAAGATCATATTGCAGATATTATGACAAAAAGCTTGGATGGAGTGAAGACAAGTAGGTTCAAAGAGATGGCAGGAATAAAAGAGAAGAAGATTATGTGAAGAAGTAAAAGTATACTAATTAGTGATTGAGGGGGAGCTGTTGGGGCTTCACTCACTAATTAGGCATGGATATATGAAGACATATGATGGAGGAAGAAGAAGTGAAGAAAAGACTTACAGAAAATCAAGCCTAAGTGAAGGGACAATTTCACTATTGTAAATTAGTGCAAAAATTAGATTCTAGTTTTTCATTTGATCTTCAGAACTTACGAGTTCAAGTCTAGAAGGATGTAAACCATAGGTATATAAGTTAATTTGAGTCAAAAATATGTAGGAGAGAACTCAACTTTGTAATCTGAGTGAGTAGAGAAAAGTCGTGAAATTTCTGAGAGAGATGGTGAGAGAAAACTTCTGAGTCTGAGAGAGTTTTCCATGGCTGTGAGCAAAATTAGGCCAAGCCATTTTGTACACATCTTCTCTGATAATCAACACATGTTTGTGTAGAAGGATTGAGTCTAATTCCTCTTGTACATTGAGTTCTAAGTCATTTTATATGACTATGTAAGGTAGTTGACAGTTACGACTTTTCTGGCACACATTTGGCTGATCTTCTGAAGGTCAGATCTCGAAACATACTGTAAAGGTTTTGGTAAGTGATAGCTCATTTTAAAGCTACTATCCTCAACTACTTTTGGTCAAAAGATCTTTAAGAAACGGGACGCATACTGAGAGAAATCAACTTAAGAGTGAAGGTATGTCAAATCGATGAAATCAATTTCCAGTTTTCAGACATAGTCGAAAGATTGGAGCAAAATCAGAAGATTTTGAAGTTATTACTTGAGAATTTTGTTTGATATATGTTGATTAACATTAGCAAGAACTTCTCTTAGCAAGTGATCAAAAGATTTTGCAAAGATTGAGCTAATACAGGTCAGATTGAAAAACTGAAGAAAAGGTGCAGATTTCTGTGAAGTGAAATCTTGATTTTCACTAAATTCAGAGATGGAGATTCACAATGTGAATATTGCTAAGCTAATGGTGGTTATGGAGGTCTTCTAATACCACATTAGTTTGGTTCTTGTGGTGTTTCACACACCAACAAACATCACCTTCGAGTGTAGCTAATTGGACTGCTCCACTTGTGGAGATCCTATTGATAATCATGGGCCCATAGCCACGCTTTTCTAGCTTCCTTGCATGTTGTTTCAGGGTATACACCAAAACTAAGTCTCCGGCCTTCAATCCTTTATCCTTAACATGGGCATCAAAGTACGCCTTCTGTTGTTTCTTAGCTGCATATATCCCTGCGACAGCCCTCAGTCTGGTTTCTCCTAATCGCTGAAGGTCAAAGATTCTAGAGGAGAGCTCATGGCCCATCCACTCATGCTCATGTGCTACCTTTAGTGTAGGTATCAAGAAGTCCAACGGTAGCACTGTATTTTGGCCAAACACCATCTGAAAAGGAGTGGCTTGGAGTACCGTTTTATGGGCAACTCGGTATGCCCAAACAGCATGGTGTAGCTGTTTGTCCCAATCAGAGCGTTTATTATTCACCAATTCAGTCAACACATTGCATAGAATCTTATTTGTGCTTTCGGCTTGCGCATTAGCTTGTGGGTGATAGGGGGCAGACTTCTTGTGTACTACCAAGAACTCTTGGAGCAGATTTTCAATAACTTCATTCAAGAAGTGAGTCCCTCTATCACTGACTAGCTCTATAGGTAGTCCGTATCTAGTGAACACATTCTCAAATAAGAACTTAGCGGTCGTCTGAGCATCATTCTTTGTCGTAGCTTTTACCTCTACCCACTTGGTTAAATAGTCTGTGGCCACAATGATATATTCAACATGTGAACCCTTAGCTGGGGGATTAATAGGACCAACAAATTCTATTCCCTACTTAGAGAATGCACGTCCACCCATCATAGGTTTCAGAGGCATCTCATCTTTGCGTATAGGATACTGAGTTCTCTGACAAACATCACACCTCTTCACATAGGTATGTGCATCTATGTGAAGGGTCGGCCACCAAAGCCTGCAAATAGGATTGCCTTGATCACCCGATCTGGTCCAAAGTGTCCTCTTGCTACACCCTGGTGAGGAGTTTCCAAGATCTTTAAATATTCACTCTCATGGACACAGAGTCTGAGGTAACCATCTTTACCACGCTTGTATAGATTATCACCAATGAGTGAGTAATCTAGGGCTTCTTGTTCTAGACTTCTTTGTCTGGCCAATGTCATATCTTGTGGGAATGTTTTCATCCTCAAGAAGGCTACTAATGGTTCACTCCAATCTGGCACTATGGTCACTTGATAAAGAGTGGCATGCTCCACGGGTGGTTTAGTGCAACAGATTGGGCATTCTTTACACATCTTATGTACATTAGCTTCCATAGTAGGCCAATGTACTCCGAATCTCCTTAGTGTCTATAGAGTTCTTTGCCTCGAATGGTGTTGCTCTAATGCACCTACATGTGCTGATTGCAACCATTTTGCATACTCATCCTCTTCCACACAACAAGCCAATATCCCTTGATCTGTTTGTTTGTACATGCTTCCTGCCATGATATGATACTTCTGGGCTTTTACTACCTCCTTATCTTGAGTGTTTATGACTGGGTGGTTAGGCCCGTATGTCAATATTGGCACTAATGGCTTAGCCCACTGAGGTACAACTTCCAAATTAAACAAGTAAGCATCAGGAAGGTCATCTGATACTCCTTGTGGGGCTTCTCCAGATGTGAGCCTAGAGAGGTGGTCTGCTCTTAAGTGAGTCTTGCCTTTCCTCACCATGACCTCAAAGTCATATTCCATTAGCAATAGAAACCATCTTACTAATCGGCATGTATTGCATGGTTTGTTTACCAAGTACAATAGTGCTTGATGATCAGTAAAAAATTTAAACTTATTTGCAAGAAAATAGTGTCTACACTTTTTAACCGCATATACCATGCCTAATCCTTCTCGTTTGGTGGTGGTATAGTTACGTTCAGCTGCATTTAGCTATCTACTAGCATAGGCAATTGGAAGATCCATATTACCTTTGCCCATAGGTTGTGTGAGTACACATCCAATAGCATAATTGGATGCGTCCACGTGAACATGAAATGGCTTATTCCAATCTGGTGTGGTCAAGATTGGTGCTGAACACAATCTTCTGTTGAGCTCATTGAAGGAGTCCTCACATTCATTAGTCCACTCAAAGTTGGTCAAAAGTCCGTACAGTGGCTTGGCAATGATGGCGTACATGTGTATAAAGCGTCGGTAATAGCCACAATGCCCCATGAAAGCTTGTACTTCCTTGACATTCTTTGGCCTAGGTAACTCTGTTATGGCTCTTACTTTCTCTTCATCGGTGGATATGCCATTCTTTGACACTATGTGTTCTAGAATCTTGCCTTGCCTGACCATGAAAACACACTTTTCTGGGTTCAAGCAAACTTGATATTCTCTACATTTGTCAAAGATTTGCCTGAGTTCAGGTATATGTGTCTGTCTAATGTTGGAATGAGCACAAAGATCATCAACATAGACCTCTAAATTCTTCCTCAGGAATTCTTTAAATATGTGGCACATCAATCTCTAAAAGGTTGCAGGAGCATTGGTAAGCCCAAATGGAATTACCCTAAAGGCAAATATGCCCCACTCTGTGGCAAAAGTAGTCTTATGCTGGTCTTCCGGAGCAATGGCTACCTGATTGTAGCTAGAAAACCCATCAAGAAAACTGTATACTTCCTTGCCTGCTACTCTTTCCAATAGATGCTCAGTGATAGGAAGCAGATAATTATCTCGAATAGTGGCAGCATTAACCTTCTTCAAGTTAATGCACACATGTAGCTTTCCATTCTTCTTGGGCACAACTACGATGGGGGATACCCACTCAATGTGCTCAATTTCATAGATGAATCCAGCTTCGACCAAGCGATCTATCTCTTCTTTGATCTTGGCAGCATAATTATCATTGTATGTGTATGGCTTTTGCTTGGAGGGTTTGGCATCTGAGGTCATGGGGATAGTGTGTGAGCATATGTCAGGGTCGACACCTTTTAAATCCTTGTAACTCCAAGCGAATACATCTCTGTATTCTCTTAGCAAGGCTATTAGCTCATGCTCTTCTTCCTCTGTCAGGTCATGGCCTATGTATGTGCATCTTTCTTCTCTTTCTTCTATGGCTACGACTACTTTCTTGGTAGTTTCTTTGTTATCATAGGCTTCTCCTGCTTGCGCCTTGTGTTTTGGCATTCTTACCATGACTCTCCTATCGTCCATCTCATACTTTTTGAAATTCTCGAGAACCTCAAACAACGATTCTTCCTCTTCTCGTGTGACTTCCCTCTTCTTTCTTTTCTTTCCTTCATCCTTAGGGGTCACTTGTGTGGTTAACCTTACGTCATTGGTGAGCTCTCCATGTCTCCGAGGGTGAGTTTCAACTTCATAGAAGTATTCCTCATCTGATGCAAATGGTGGGTCCATAATGATTGACTCTAGATCGGAGTCACTTGTATCCTCAAATGCATCAGGGCTAGGTTCACATTCTTCTAAAACTGCATCTCCCATGATTGGTTCTATGGAGAAGACTGAAATGTCATAGCCATCCTCATCATAGTGGGGTGTCCATTGGTCCTCATTGATGGCTACATCCATTGTTGCTAAAATTTCTGCCCAGCCGTGAGGTTCAAATTCTTCATCAGGAAATACTACAGGTGCGTAGGCCGGGTCTTGAATTGATCTATGGGTTTCTTTTGCACCTATCTCTCTGGACTTTTCTCTCTTCTCTTCTTCTACTGCTATTGTACACATCCATAAATGAGTGTCTTCATGCATCCATGAGGATCCTGATCCTATGGAGTGCACAGACTCCGTGTCATCTCCGGCTCTATGGATGGGGTTCCATTGAATGGGGGGTACATCCTTGTGAGAGTAATCTTTGAGATTCACTTTGGTCGTGACACCTAAGTGTTGCAAATACAAGGAATTCGTTCCCCAATCCTGTACCACTTGCAACTGCCCCATAAATGGTCTTCCCAAAATCATCTCATAAGCATGGTTCTTGCTAAAATCAGAGATAGCAAATGTGTGCTCCAACTCTACACCACATGTAGTGAGAGTTACTCCTTCAAGCAATCCTAAGGGTCTTTCTATGTGACCATCAGCCATCTGCAATTTGATTCTCGTTGGCCTAAGTGTTGGCTTGCCCCAACGCTTCCATAGAGAAGTGGTAGCAATAGCAACTCCTGCACCTGAGTCTAGAATTGCCTTAGTTGTGTACCCCTGATGGGTAATGGGAAGATAGGTGTTTCCTTCTTCACCTTCACTCATATCTCCTATCTTGTCTAGAGGGATTTCTTGCACTGTTCTATGAGAACCTACCTGGGATCGGGGTTTCATTACTTCTAGCACTTGGTTAGCTACATGTTTCCATAAATCTGGCCTAACTTTGAGTAGCTCTTCTAAAGTGAGGTTGCACTGCACTTTAGTGTTTTTCACTACCTTCGTATTCCTAGGTATGATTGAGTCTTCGTTTCTTACCATGACCGTGGGTGCTCTCATACAAGTAGACTTGGCTTCCCATGGGCCTGTGAAGTGGGGTAATTCCTGTAAAGAATTAGACTCAAAGTCTAATCTCTCTTGACTTTGTGCACTCTCCTGCTCTCCATAAATGGAGGGAATATCTTGCGGGAATTGGTTATGTGCGTCATCCATCAGTTCAATGGGAGGATGGACTTCACTCTCTTTTGCCCATTTCTCTTCTTGAATCTCCCGTAGGAATTCTGGTGTGTACCTATTCATAGAAGAAGAGGTGTCTGGTTCAGTGGAATTGGGCACATAAGCTTCCTATGGGGGGATGCTTCTTCTTTTACTTGCCTCATATCTTCCTTGGTTTTTTTCTTGCTTGGCAGATCTTGCAATTATGCTCTCTAACTTTGCTAATAGTCCATCCAAGTACAATTGTGTCTTAGCTGAGCCAGAGTAGTTGAAGAGGCGACTGACTTCAAACATGTCTGAGCCAATGCAACCATTTTCGCGCAAAGCTTGGTTCTTTCTATCTCTAGGTCAGCTCTAGGGTAGCACTTTTCATGATCCGTCACATTTGGCCCTTCTTGGATTCTGGCCTGATATGCCTTAAGCATCATGTCTATGTCTTCTGGAGTGGGGTCAGCTAGCACTGATCCTACTCTAGGGGGTGGTGGGATGGTCTAAGGTGGGTTGAAAGATGGTGGATTAGATGGTGATGGAGATGAAGGTGGTGGTGGTATGTGAGAGTTTGTTTGAGAGGTGAGTTCAACAATTTTGGCTTTTGTTTCTCTTATGCTTTCTTCTAAGTCGCTCATCTTTTTAGACCATTGTCTTTTCATTCTCTCTCGGCTATCCCTCCAAGCTCTCGATCGTTTCTTGATTATGCTCTCAGTCTCACTAACCTCTGCACTCTTTTCTTGACTTAAGCCTTGGCTCTGCTGCAAAGCCTGAGCTCTAGTGACCATCTGTACTGGTGAAGTGGAAGTTACACTTCCTGTAGCGTCTACTACTAACCCAATAACATTAATTGGAGTGATTTTTGGCATATTATTGGGATTCTTTGGGCAATCTCGTAAGAGATGCTCCTTCCCGCAATCTTGACAAAAGCCCTGTATTGTTACTAACTGGGGTTGTGTAGGTGCAAGCATTGGACAATCTCGAATGAGGTGATCTCCTTGACATCTATAGCATGGTCCTCTAGGGAATGAGGGTCTTACCTGCCTAGGTTGAGGTCTAGTGTTGGGATTTGTGTACATGATGTTTGCATACTCTGGATCCCAACTAGGTTCACTCGGTTCTTCATTATAGTAGGATTCACCATGTTCAGGAGACTGCATATAGTAAGCTTGGGGGCTATCAATATGTGTAGAATGGCTCTATTCAGGTTCTCTTCTGCAGCTGCATATTTTACGGAAATCACATTAGCTGGAGCAGGGGGTTGTTGTGCTAGCACTGGTTGAGGTCTTTGCTGGGCCTGATATTGTGGAGGGTAGGCTTGTTGAGGCCTAGCATACTATTGTGGTGGATACTAGCTCTGGTATCTGCCCTGTTGTGGATATGGTTGAGGGTAGGTTTTTTTGATCGCTTGTTTGTTATAAGGGCAATCCTGTGCAGTATGGTTTGTGTATCTTCGCTCTATCGTGCAGTACTGGCTACTAGGATTCACTTGGGGTTGTGCCATAATAGGACATAAACTCGCAAAATGGTCACCTCCACAAGTATAGCATCGCCTCCCTGGGGCAAACCTTGGTATTTGTTTGCTTGATACGCCTAGCTTCTGAGCTACCTTCTCCGCGAGTTCCTCAATAGAGGTGGATTGCGTGGAACTAAGGTTAGAAGAACTATCTGAATCCTTGTAGATTTTTGATAGTTCTAATTCCTCCCCTAGATTATCTTCAATGTCTATGCACATGCGTACACACTCTTCTATAGTTCTAGGGTCTTTCAAGTACACATATGATCGTAGTTTGGTACTGAGCAATCCATCCAGGAATAAAGCCACTTGTTTGGCTGATGTGGGTAACTCAGAAACAGGGCATCTCTCTAAATATTGCCTAAACCTTCTTCCTGCAAGTCTAACCGTCTCTTGAGGGGTTTGCTTGAAGCTATGAATCAGTGAGGAAGTATTATGCCTGATGCCACTCTTAGAGAATTCAATAATGAATGCCTCTAGAAGTTGGTCTATGTTTCTAAAGTGCCTCTCATTTAGTGGTTGAAACCACGTAAGAGTGGTGTTCCTAAGGGTTAGACCAAAGGCATTGTACTGCGTGAATAGATCCTCCACTTGTTCAGCTCTCAAGACTTGCCTAAATTTGGCCACATGATCATAAGGGTCTCCAGTGCCATTGAAGTAGTTCTTCATGGACTTAACTAGCTGTGTAGGTCTCAAAGTTCTCGTGTGCTCTCTAGGTCTCGGCAAAGGAAATTCCTCAGCATTTCTTAAGTTCCTTGGAACTCTAGTTCTCTCTGTTTCTTCTTGGTGTATCTCTGTTCGCATTCATTCTCTTCCTATTGGGTTGGGAAAGCTCACTTCTAGCCTATCTCTACTTCTGTCCCTTTGAGCGCCATGAGCTTGGGATGTTCCAGCCCCTTGGTGGCCAAAAGAGACATTCGAGCTTGGTTGGAAAAAAATAAATTCCCCCTTCCAAGTGTAGGCATGTCTACCATGTTCTATGACGACGAAGATCCTCTCTGAAGTATGGTCTAGATAGGTCACTTTGCCAGGGCTATCTAGATCTTTGAACTCATAAATAGTGATCGTTCCTATCTCATTAGGTTGTTCAGACTTATACCTCCAAAAGGCTTCATCAGTTTCTTGGTTCAAGCGTAGATCTATGCTCTTGTTGTCCTGGGGAATCCATTCCGGTGTGAGAATCCTAGTGAGAACTGATTGGCCTCGAGGAGTTTTAGGTTCTACACCCATGTTCCCTTGCTCTAGGTCGCCTAAGTCCGTTTTTGGGATCACATTACCAAATTCATCCGTCCTATCTGGGTGGATGGTGACCACGTATATGGTTCCTTCTTTGTCCAGGTATGCTCCGTTTTCAAACTTGACAGCAGGATGTTCAATTCCAATGGGTTGGTCAGGGTTTTTAATCTGGACCACAGATCTTCCTAGGCCGTCCTCATAGATGCTAGCACCTAATCGGTTGGTCCTAAGGTATTCCAGCTGCATCTTGTAGGGGCCCTCTACCCTATGTAAATATGGCACTCCTGAACTTCCTGCAGGTCTCTCCATACCTTGAGACATCTCTGACTCACTAGTCTCAGAGCTAGGGTAGTATGAATGATGGCTCAACTGTTGGGCCCAAGACCTAGCAGTATGATTGACACTAGCCTCTGAAGACCTAAGACTGTCTATCTCTTCCTAGGTGTCGCCCTGATCTAAGGTTCATAAGCCCAATTGAATGATCCCAAATTTTCCCAAGTACACTTTTCATTGCTAAGTTCTTTTTTATTAGTCACTTGTTCTTTTTAACTTTCTTAGGATGTCACTTCTTGTCCAATCAATCTTCGTCGCAAGGAGCACTTAAGTTTTATCGTACTGAGTGTGGTTGCTCGATTCAAATTCTTTTCCCTTAGGTTGTTTCGCAATTGTAATCTCCTAGCACTTGCACTTGAGTGATTAGAGTTCTTGGACTTGGTCGTTCTTAACGTATCCCTAACTAATCAGAACCTCTATCCGTACTTAGCCTAAGCTAGGGATTGAGAGAGGGTGTTGAGAATTTCCAACCTTGAGTTTCTTTCCTTGGTTGCCCTTGTGTGCCCAGGAAGCGTGTTCCCAAGCTTGCACTTACTCTTGCTTCGAGTACCCTTCGCTTCTCTCAAAGAACCTGAAAAAGTCCCAAGGTTAGCTCAAGACTTAACTTCGATTGACAGAGAGGTCACTTTCATGCATGTAATTCACTAACCAAATTGCCTTTTGCCTTTATGAAAAACAATCCCAAGGGACCCTCAGTTTTTCCTACCCCGAGATATGATCAACTTCAAATTACCCTATCTAATAATCCTGATATTAATTCTACTGTAAGTGGAAGTTTTGGTTGTACTCCTCACGAGCTTTCCAACAAAACAAAAATCACAGCAAACGGATTTCGTATGAAAAAGTTATGCCCATTCAAGGTTTTGGGGCTAAAACAAGATTTAAAATAGGTTAACAGGCAGACAGGACTTCTCGAAATGCTTTGGGTATCGGCCTCACAATGCTCTACTAACCCTTAAAAGCTCCCCACAAATTGCCAAAAATTAGACCACTATTTTTGCCCTAAAAAATTGGCTGAATTTGCCCGTCAATCGCGATCGAAAGCTCTGTCAATCACGATTGATATGTCAGTCGCGATCGACGTGTCGGTTGTGATTGACTGGTTTGTCGTGGCTGTCAGTCGCAATTGATGGGTCAATCGCGATTGACACGTGGCCCGGATTTTCAGCCGATCGTGGTCAAAGGATCGTTGACTCTGTCGATCACGATTGATGGGTCGATCGCGACTGACAGGTCCATCGCGAGTGTTCAGTCGGTCGTGGTCAAATAGTCGTTGACTGGGTCGGTTGCGATTGATAGGTCCGTTGGGGCTGTCAGTCGTGATTGACTGGTCGATCGCGATTGATGGCTCGATCGCAATTGACACATGTCACGCGTAGGTTCTGTCAGTCGTTGACTCTGTCGGTCACGATTGATGGGTCGATCGCGATTGACAGGTCGGTCAGCAAGTGTCCGTCGTGGTTTGTCGATCACGATTGACAGGTCAATCGCAATTGCCAGAAAACAGAGGAGTTTTAAATTTTAAACACATTTTTAGGAAGCTCTAGGCATGTAGAACATGATTATGTACTTTGTTTAGCAAAAGATCATTTTTTCTGTCGGTCGCGATTGACAGAGGTCAATGCCTCCGGACCTACACAGTCAAATTTTTTACCTGCTGGTGCAGCTTCTGGGGATGCTAATTCTTGCAGAAAATCTCAAAAAACACAGAAAAGCACAAGCACACAAACGCTCTCTCGCTCTTTCTCACAAGTGAAATGAGGGGAATGGTATGGGTAGGGTGATATGACCAAAAACTGAAATTTTTCGCGATGATGGAGATGGATGTGGGAGATGGTGAGGAGGATGATGGTGATGATGATGATCATCGAAGAAAACAAAAGAAAATAGATAAAAGTAAAGAATTACCTACAACTCCAACGCCTCAACTCTACGTCTTACCATCACACGCTCGTCCTCAAAGCTCGATCCCCGGCAACGGCGTCAAAATTTGGTGTAGCTCAGTGATGAGTAGCACCTCCTTTAATGTCAATCTGGGAAGACATGAGGATGGTATGATGACCTCCAGCAAGTGAAGGCACAAGTGCGTGAGTGAGAAGCACACCAGCATGCACACACATACACACACACACGCAGACACGACAAGAGAAAGAGAAAGACAATGGAGTTCTTTTAGATTACTTCCAAAATGCTCATACAAGTTCAAATCTATTACAAGCTAGCCTCAAAAATGAGCTCTCTAGCTCTATTTATAGTTTTTTACTAGCTTTTGGCTTTGTCCAGACCTAGTGTCCAGCCTAGTTAAAAATTAGGTTCTAGGGCCTATTTGGAGGCTCAAACGAAGTCTAAAAATTATGAAAATTGGTACGATGTTACTTCTAATACTCCTCAAGCTCGAGGACTCCTCGGCTTGCACAAAATGGAGTTACAAAAAGGTGAAATGGTATTTACAATGAATTGTAGTGATGAGAATCACTGTTATGAAGATGTTGTTTTGGACAAATTTGAATGGCCTACTTGCCAGATCTTCGTTGACTGCTTAGTCTGCTTGTGCCTTCTCTCCGCTCTGGCTCCCTTCTTGGGCTTCCTTGTCTTGTGAGTCCTTCGGTGCCTTGACTACTGCCAACAACACCCTCACCATGGAGTGGAAGGCTTAGGGAAAGAGAGACCAGTTGTGAAGAAAGCAAACTCAAAGGCAAAGAGAAGATTTCAATTGAAGAAGGAAGCTATGTGGACGAGAGCATGTTGGAAGATGAAGAGATAGAAGAAATTCAAACTCCAGGAGTGGCAAAACAAAGAAAGAAGATGGCAACCACACCTAAAGGAAGTGAAAGAAGGTCTTCAAGAGTAAGATATCCAGTACAAAGGTTAACATATGATAATTTCATTGCAAAGCATTATGCATACATGACTCAGGTAATCAAGGACAAAGAACCAACTAGTTATGAAGAAGCTAAGGATTGCAAGGGATGGCAAGAGGCAATGAAGGAAGAGCTCAAAGCACTTGATGAGAATCATACTTGGAGATTGGTACCAGCTCAAGAAGGCATGAAGGTGATAGGTAATAAGTGGGTTTACAAAATTAAAAGAAATTCAGATGGTTCCATTGCTAGGTACAAAGCAAGGTTGGTGGCGAAAGGCTTCTCCCAAAGTTACGGGATAGATTATGATGAAACTTGCAGCCCCATAGCCAAGATGCCAACAATTAAGACTTTGATTGCAGTGGCCACATCAATGAAATGGAGCTTGTATCAGTTGGATGTGAAGAATGCCTTCCTCAATGGAGAGCTTGAAGAAGTAGTCTACATGAGCCAACCTCAAGGATTTGCTAGTATGAGGTACCCAAATCATATTTGCAAGCTAAGGAAAGCATTATATGGACTAAAGCAAGCCCCAAGGGCCTGGAATCAGAGGTTAGTGGATTATTTATCAAGTTTTGGATACAAAGAAAGTGTTGCAGATCCATCACTCTACATGAAGAAGCAAGGAGACAAGACGATATACATATGCATCTATGTGGACGATTTGATCATTACAGGAAGTGATATTGCAGGTATTAAAGATATCAAATCAAAGCTAGGAAAGGAGTTCAAGATATCTGATCTTGGAACACTAAAATACTTCTTGGGAATAGAGGTAATCTATGCACACAATGGCATCTTCTTGATTCAAAGAAAATATCTATTGGATGTGCTATACAGGTTTGGTATGACTGGTTGTAAGCCACTTTCTCAGCCCATGGAGCCCAATAAAAAGTTGGTTGCAGGTAAAGGAGAGGCTATACAAGATATTACACTATATAGAAGCATAATTGGTTCATTAATTTATGCTACATTCACTAGACCTGATCTTGCATATGTAGTAGGTGTTCTCTCTCAATTTTTGCATGCACCTACTCATGATCATCTTATGGCAGCAAGAAAGGTGCTTCAATACATCAAGCACACCATCAACCAAGGTCTATTTTACTCATATGATGCTGATCTAAGTGTCAAAGGATATAGTGATGCTGATTGGGCAGGTAGCAAGGATGATCGAAGGAGTACATCGGGTTATGTTTTCATGATAGGTACAAAAGTGATCTCTTGGAGCTCTA
>CM035411.1:189891296-189893796 GCA_020310875.1 Ceratopteris richardii | reverse complement strand
CAAGTATATTACCTCTGAATTGTTCTTCTTTATAAACAATGAAGTATCTGCTTTACTCATCACAAATCCTTGATCCAAGAGATAGGTTGTCAACCTATAATTCCATGCTCTAGGTGCCTGCTTCAATCCATATAGAGCCTTCTTCAATTTACACACATGATTTACCTTATTGGGATCCTCATAGCCAGGTGGTTGTGACATGTAGACCTCTTCAGATATCCATCCATTCAAGAATGCATTCTTTACATCCAATTGGTACATGTTCCAATTCTTGGATGCAGCTACACTCACCATAAATCTGATAGTTGGCATCTTGGCCACAGGAGAAAATGTCTCCTCATAATCAATGCCTTGGGTTTGTGCAAAACCCTTGGCTACTAACCTAGCTTTGTACCTGCTTATTGTACCATCTGAGTTCCTTTTGAGTTTGTAGATCCATCTGGATCCTATCACCTTCATGGAGTCCTTCTTGGGTACCAAATCCCAAGTATCACTCTCCTTGAGAGCCTCCATTTCTTCATCCATTGCTTCCTTCCATTCTGGTTTAGTAATGGCTTCCTCAAATGTACCTGGTTCTTCACTTAAGGTATCCTTTGCAAGATATACAGAGTGCTTGGTTACAAGTGAAGTATCATACCCATACCTAATTGGTTTCTTCTTTTCTCTTGAAGATCTCCTCATAGCTTGAGTTGAGGATTCTGGATTGTCTTCAAGTTGCTTCATCTTCATCTTCCCTTTGGATTTCCAAGCTTTGAATTCTTCAATGTTGATGGTGTCTTCATCATCTGAACTTGTGTCCTCATTCTGAGTTGGTTCTTGCCTGACAAGCTTTGGAAAGTCTTCTTCCATATCATAAGGTAGACTGACTTTCCTGCACTCATTATCATACCATGAATCATTTTCATCAAAGATGACATCTCTGCTTACCTTGAAGCCTTTATTTGAGGGGTTATAGAACCTGTATCCTTTCTGATTCAAATCATAACCAATGAAAATACACTTTTCAGCCTTAGGGTCTAGCTTTCCCCTTACCTGTGAGGGAATATGCACATATGCAACACACCCAAAGATCTTGCAATGATCCAGAGAAGGTCTCTTACCATGCCAAGCCTCATAGGGTGTCATTCCATCAAGTGTCTTTGATGGCAACCTGTTGATTAAGTATGTGGCAGTAGATACACTCTCTGCCCAAAGGTAATTTGGTAATTTTTTCTCATTAAGCATAGACCTAGCTGTCTCCACAATGAGTCTATTCCTCCTTTCAGCTACCCCATTTTGTTCAGGTGAGTACCTTGTGGTAATCTCCCTCTTGATGCCTCTTTCCTGCAAGAACTCTTCAAAGTCATTGGAGAAGTATTCTCCACCACCATCTGACCTTAGCCTCTTCAAATGTCTACCTGTTTGATTCTCAACTAATGCAAGATATCTTTTGAAACAATTAAATACTTCATCTTTATGTTTCATGAAGTACAAGACAGTCCATCTGCTATAATCATCTATAAAAGATACATAGTACCTTGATCCAGATATGGATGGCTCCTTGCTTGGTCCCCAAACATCTGTATGCACCAATTCCAAGTAGTCTTCATGCATAAAACCTTTTTTGGTATATGGCAATCTGTGTGACTTACCAAATTGACAAGCCCCACACTTGTATATCATGTGTTGCTTGGATACATTAGGTATCCCAAGCACACATTGATCCCTACTCATTTTCTTTATGGTCCTCTCTCCAATGTGACCTAATCTTTTGTGCCACATCTCCAATTCTGATAGAGTTTGGTCCTTGTAGTTGTATAATGCAATGTTCTTAGTATCCTCAAGTTCAAAAGTAAATAGTCTACCTGATTTCTCTCCCTTGGCTATCCTTCTGAATCCATGTCTTGGATCCTCCACATATGCACCATGTTGAGTGAACCTGACCTGTAGACCTTTTTCAACAATCTGACCTACACTCATCAGATTCTTGGTGATTGTTGGAACATACAATACTCTGCTTAGCAAATTCTGATTACCATCACTTGTTTTAACATTACCTACTTTAACCACTGAATGTTTAGTGTCATCACCTGTCTGCACTTGGTGCTTGCCTTTAGGTTCTTCCAAATCAGAGAGTAAGGCAACATTCCCAGCTACATGGTTAGAGCAACCTGAGTCAATATAGAACAAATGATCATCATTGATACCTGATTTAGATGTCATGTTCATAATCAACAAGGAATCATCTTGATCCTCTGCATAATTGTTGTAATCCTTTCTGTTCCTGTATCCTCCTTGATAATTGCCATTGTGATTGTAGCTATTGTTGTAGTTATTGTTGTAATTATTGTTGTAGCCATGGTAGCCTTGAGATTGATTGAATCTGCCTCTGCCTTGGGAGTATCCTCCTCTTTGGTGACCTCTTCCTCTTTGGTTCTTATAATTTTTGTAGCATTCATCTGTAGTATGGTTAGACAAGCCACAAATATTGCATGGAGATTGATTATAGGGTCTCCCCCTA
>CM035411.1:189871296-189883796 GCA_020310875.1 Ceratopteris richardii | reverse complement strand
TCAAAGTCAAGGTACATTTATTTCCTGTAAAGGTTAAAGTTTTGAGACTACAGGTGAAGCAAGGATGGGAGATAGTCTCCAAATTGAAAAGTTGGATAGAGAGAACTATCCAGCTTGGTCTATGAGAATGGAAGCTCATCTTATGAGCAAAGATCTGATAGGATACATCAGAGGAGATGAAGAAAAGCCAGAATTCAGAGATCCTAGTGTTCCAACTAGAGAGGAGCTTGCAGACTTGAAGAATTGGATGAAGAAGGATGCTCAAGCAAGGAGCATAATTTATATGGCAGTTAATGACTACCTGCTTCCTCACATTAGAGGACTTGAAAGTGCATGTGACATTTGGAATGCTTTGGAGGAGCATTTCCAAAACACAACCAAATCAAGGAAGGCTTCACTATGGGCAGAACTTACTACCTTCAAGAAGAAGGCCTCACAATCAATCTCTGATTATGTGACAAAGATGAAGGACATTGCAGATTCTCTAGGTGCAGTGGATGAAGATATTGAAGAAGACAAATTGGTAAGACAAATACTCACAGGGCTAAGAGGAGATGAGAAGTGGAAGCCTTTCATTTTATCTACAGAACTTTCACTAGATCACTTTACTCCTGATTTGAATCAATTGTTAGGTCATATGCTAACTTTTGAGAATGATGTCAAAGGAGATGTTGATAAGAGTGCAGGTCATGCAATGTACTCCAAAGATAAGAAGAAAGCTAACAAAGGAAAGCAACAATCAGGTGAAGAAGAAGGTACTTCAAACCAAGCAAATTTCATGAGAGGCAAAGGAAATGGCAGAAGTAGAGGAAGAGGCAGAAACAACAAGGATAACACAAGAGCTTGTTGGATATGTGGTAAGACCAATCATCTCTCTCATGATTGTTGGCATAATAATCAGAACAATGGCAATTATCAAAACTTTAATCAAAGAGCAAGAGGTGGTAGATTTCAGAGAGGAAATTTCAGAGGTAGAGGTGGTAGGAACTCTTTTGGAAGAGGTGGAGGAAGAAGCTTCCAAAAACAATCCTACAACAACACCTATTACAACTATGCATCAGATCAGAAGGAGGATTCGACTCTCATTATGAATACATGTGAAACCTCACATGAAGACATGAGAGTGTTCTATATTGATTCAGGATGTAGTAATCATTTAAGTGGAAATATTGCTTTGATGACTGACCTAGATCATAATGCAATTAATCATACAGTTCAGACAGGTGATAATACAAAGCATAAGGTAAAGTCAATTGGTTCAGTCAAAGCTAAGGATGGGAGCACTCTTCTGAGTAAGGTACTTTATGTTCCCACAATACCAAAGAATTTGATCAGTGTAGGTCAAATTGTGGAAAAAGGATATGAGGTAAGGTTTACCAATGATGGAGTTTATGTTGAAGACCCTAGTCAAGGGTATAAACAGGTTGTTACAGGAAAGAAAGAAGGAAGGCTCTTCACATTGAAGGTACAAGGAAATGTTGGACATGCTATGTTCACATATGGAGAGCAGAAGGTGTCAGAATTAGATCTTTGGCATAAAAGACTTGGACACTTTAATGAAAGAGGTATCAAAGATATGTTCAATAATGATTCAGTGCTTGGATTGCCTAATATTGCAGGTCAACATATGACATACAGATGTGAGGCATGTCAATTAGGTAAGGCTCATAAGCAATCCTATTCCAAGCATGGGTTTATGTATTCAGAAAGACTTGAATTGGTGCATACAGATGTGTGGGGTCCATCAAAGGATTTTAGTATAAATGGTTTAAGATATTATGTCATTTATGTTGATGATGCTACCAGGTGGATCACAATTTATGTGATTAAAGAAAAGTCAGAAGTGTTTAATACATTTAAACACTATCATGCTTATGCAGAAAGGATTACAGGTCAGAGATTGAAGAGACTAAGGTCAGATGGAGGGGGAGAGTATTTTTCAAATGAATTCAATGACTACTTGTGGAATGCAGGTATAAAGAGAGAAGTTACTTGCAGATACTCCCCTCAACAAAATGGAGTAGCAGAAAGAAGAAATAGGACTCTTGTTGAGTTTGCAAGGTCCATGATGAAAGAGAAGAATTGCCCAAATTATTTGTGGGCAGAGGCTGTTAATACAGCTACTTATTTGGTCAATAGATTGCCTTGTAAAGCTTTGCAGGGTATGACACCATATGAAGCTTGGTGGGGTAAGAAACCTACCTTGGAATATTGCAGAATATTTGGATGTTTGGCATATGCATATGTGCCATCTCAATTGAGACATAAGTTGGAGCCTAAGGCAGAAAAGTATGTATTCATTGGTTATGATGATAAACAAATGGGATACAGGTTGTGGAGTCCATCCACAAAGCAATTCATTGTATCTAAGGATGTTATATTTGATGAGCAAGGTACTTGGTATGCAGGTAAATATGATGTACATGCAGATAATGAAGAAGTGGTAGACCAAAGAAAAGGCAAAGCAAAGATTCAATTACTTGATGAAAGTGAGAACAATGAAGTACAGGTTGAAGGTGAAGAGAGGCCAAGATTTGATCCAGAATGTGATGAACCAGAGACTTCAAGAAGTGCAGAATGTTGGTGTGTGAAACACCACAAGAACCAAACTAATGTGGTATTAGAAGACCTCCATAACCACCATTAGCTTAGCAATATTCACATTGTGAATCTCCATCTCTGAATTTAGTGAAAATCAAGATTTCACTTCACAGAAATCTGCGCCTTTTCTTCAGTCTTTCAATCTGACCTGTATTAGCTCAATCTTTGCAAAATCTTTTGATCACTTGCTAAGAGAAGTTCTTGCTAATGTTAATCAACATATATCAAACAAAATTCTCAAGTAATAACTTCAAAATCTTCTGATTTTGCTCCAATCTTTCCACTATGTCTGAAAACTGGAAATTGATTTCATCGATTTGACATACCTTCACTCTTAAGTTGATTTCTCTCAGTATGCGTCCCGTTTCTTAAAGATCTTTTGACCAAAAGTAGTTGAGGATAGTAGCTTTAAAATGAGCTATCACTTACCAAAACCTTTACAGTATGTTTCGAGATCTGACCTTCAGAAGATCAGCCAAATGTGCGCCAGAAAAGTCGTAACTGTCAACTACCTTACATAGTCATATAAAATGACTTAGAACTCAATGTACAAGAGGAATTAGACTCAATCCTTCTACACAAACATGTGTTGATTATCAGAGAAGATGTGTACAAAATGGCTTGGCCTAATTTTGCTCACAGCCATGGAAAACTCTCTCAGACTCAGAAGTTTTCTCTCACCATCTCTCTCAGAAATTTCACGACTTTTCTCTACTCACTCAGATTACAAAGTTGAGTTCTCTCCTACATATTTTTGACTCAAATTAACTTATATACCTATGGTTTACATCCTTCTAGACTTGAACTCGTAAGTTCTGAAGATCAAATGAAAAACTAGAATCTAATTTTTGCACTAATTTACAATAGTGAAATTGTCCCTTCACTTAGGCTTGATTTTCTGTAAGTCTTTTCTTCACTTCTTCTTCCTCCATCATATGTCTTCATATATCCATGCCTAATTAGTGAGTGAAGCCCCAACAGCTCCCCCTCAATCACTAATTAGTATACTTTTACTTCTTCACATAATCTTCTTCTCTTTTATTCCTGCCATCTCTTTGAACCTACTTGTCTTCACTCCATCCAAGCTTTTTGTCATAATATCTGCAATCTGATCTTTTGTAGAAGTGTACACCACTTCAATCTCTTTCTCCATTACCTTTTCTCTGAGAAAATGATACTGTATCTATATGTGCTTTGTCCTTGCATGAAATACAGGATTTGCTGCAAGATATAATGAACTCATGTTATCTCCATGAATGATGGGTATACCTTGACCAATTCCCAAGCTTTTAAATAATGTCTGCATCCATATGACTTCCTTTGCTGCTTCCACAAGTCCTTTGTATTCAGCTTCTGTTGATGATAAGGCCGCTGTGTGTTGTTTCTTTGAACACCAACTCACAAGCTTATCTCCAATGTATATCATATAGCCATGGGTAGATCTTCTGTCATCTTGATTTCCTGCCCAATCTGAATCACTATAGGCTCTCAATCTTATATTTGATGTAAAAGGATAATACAATCCTTCTTTCAAAGTCCCTTTGATATATCTAAGGACTCTTTGACCTGCAATCCAATGTGGATCCTTTGGGCAATGCATGAATTGAGAAAGGACACCAACTGCATAACTAAGATCAGGCCTTGTTAGTGTAGCATAAATTAAACTTCCCACTAAAGATTGATACTTTCTCAAGTCTTTGAACTCTGCACCATCATATCTACTGAGTTTATGATTGACTTTTAATGGTGTTGATGCCTCTCTGCAATTCTCCATGTTAAACTTCTTTAGAAGATTCAAGAGATACCTTTCTTGTGATACATAGATGCCATGTTCTGCATAAGTGATTTCCATTCCAAGAAAATATGACAATTTCCCTAGATCACTTATCTTGAATTCCTTCTCAAGTAGCTTCTTCACCTCCTTGATTCCTTCATTTGATGTACCTGTGATTATAATGTCATCTACATATATACAAATGTAGATCATACCTTCATCTGTTCTTTTGATAAGTAAACTTGCATCTGCCTTTGAACTTTGATATCCAAGATCATTAAGATACTTTACAAGTCTATAATTCCAAGCTCTTGGAGCTTGCTTCAAACCATAAAGTGCTCTTCTCAATCTGCAAACATAATTTGGAAACTTATGATCTGCAAACCCTTGAGGTTGCTCCATGTAAACCTCATCTGATATATATCCATTCAAAAATGCATTCTTAATGTCCAATTGACTCAATGTCCATCCTTTTGATGCTGCAATGGCAATGATTGTCCTTATGGTTGACATCTTTGCCACAGGACTGAATGTCTCATCATAATCTATGCCAAAAGTTTGAGCATAGCCTTTAACCACCAATCTGGCTTTATATCTAGCTATAGTTCCATCTGCATGCTTCTTAATTTTGTAAACCCATTTATTTCCAATTACTTTCTTACCATTAGGCTTTGGAACAAGTTCCCAAGTTTTGGTCTCTTCAAGTGCATCAAACTCTTCCTTCATTGCTACTTCCCATTGTCTCTTACCCTTTGCTTCATCATAGCTATGAGGTTCTTCATCTTCCTTAACCATGTAAGCATAATTTTTCTGAGTCAAGTAAGAAGTGTCATATGAATACCTTGTAGGTTGCTTCCTCATTCTGGTTGACCTTCTTGGCTCACAATCTTCATGTATATCTGGATGTAGCTCTTCATCAAATATTGGTCCATCTTCATTCCTTCTATATGATTCAACTCTTGATGTGCTTGCTTGCATATGTTCTTCATCTCCATCTATCTGCATATGTGACTTACCTCTTGCACTCCTTCTTATCTCTTCTTCAAATGTTTCAAGATCACAATCTTTATCTGTATACCAACTCTTCTGTTCATCAAAAGTCACATCTCTGGAAACAATAAAATGTTTAGTTAAAGGACTCCATAGCCTATAACCCATTTGCTTTTCATCATATCCAATAAACACATATTTTTCTGCCTTTGGTTCAAGCTTATGTCTGAGTTGTGATGGCACATAAGCATAAGCAATTGACCCAAACACTTTACAATGGTCAAGTGTTGGTTTCTTACCCCACCAAGCTTCATATGGGGTCATACCATTCAAAGCTCCACATGGTAGCCTATTCACAAGGTATGTAGCTGTATTTACAGCCTCAGCCCAAAGATAATTAGGGCAATTCTTTTCCTTTAACATTGCTCTTGCAAATTCAACCAATATTCTATTTCTCCTTTCTGCCACCCCATTATGTTGAGGTGTATACCTGCAAGTTATCTCTCTCTTTATACCTGCATTCCAAAGATAGTCATTAAACTCTTGAGAGAAGTATTCTCCCCCTCCATCAGACCTTAGCCTCTTGAGTTTGTGACCTGTAACTCTTTCTGCATAAGCATGAAAATGTTTGAAGGCTCCAAACACTTCTGATCTTTCCTTTAGAACATAAATGGTTATCCACCTTGTAGCATCATCAATAAACAAAACATAATACCTAGATCCATTTAGTGAACCTTCTTTTGTTGGTCCCCATACATCTGTATGTATGAGTTCAAGCAAACCATCATGCTTGAACCCTTTCTTCTGAAATGGTAGTCTATGAGCTTTTCCCATCTGACAAGCTTCACACTTGTATATCATATGTTGATTCTTCACATTTGGTAGTCCAAATACAGATTGGTTCTCCACCATAGTTTTGATTCCTCTTTCATTGAAATGTCCCAATCTCTTATGCCAAAGATCTAACTCTGTAATTACTTCATCACCATGAGTAATTAAGGCTTGACCAACATTTCCTTGCACTTTGAGAATAAAAAGTCTACCTTCCTTCTTACCACAAACAATAGGTTTGTATGCATCCTCTGGATCTTCAACAAATACCCCTTCATTTGTAAATCTGACTTGAAAACCTTTCTCCACTATTTGTCCAACACTAATCAGATTCTTTGGTATTGTTGGAACATACAAAACATTTGTTAATAAATCAGCTCCACTTCTGCACTTCACTTTTCCAATTGAATGCACACTATGTTTTGTATTGTCACCTGTTTGTACTGTATGACTTGAATTGCCTTCCTCCAATTCTGACAATAATTCTATATTACCTGACAAATGATTTGAACAACCAGAGTCAATATAAAATACCTTGAGATCCTCCTTCTCTGATGAACTTATTGAATTCATCATCAATGTTGTATGGTTGTCATTCTGTGTATCATTTGCATAATTATAATATGTGGTGTTGTAAGATTGGTTCTGATTCCAATTTCTTCCACCACTTCTTCCATAACTTCCTCTTGAATTATGTCTTCCTCTTTGAAATTGATTCTGAAACCTTCCACCTCTTCCTCTGCCATTGTTGTTCTGATTTTGGCTTGCACCTTGTTGATTGTGCCAACAATCATATGCTAGATGATTGCTCAATCCACAAATCCAACATGTCTTCTTGTTATTGTTTTGATTACCTCTACCTCTTCCATTTCCTCGACCTTTACTTCTGCCAAAACCTCTTCCTCTTGCATAATTTGCTTGAGTTGTTGATTCTTCTTCATCCTTTGCTTTGCCTTTATCTCCTTTCTTTTTGTTCTTCACATACATTGCAAAACTTTGACCTTTGTCTCCATCTGACTTCAAGTCTTGCTCAAATGTGAGCATCAATCCAAGTAATTGATTCAGTTCTGGCACATAATGGTTTAATGAGAGTTCTGTTGAAAGTACAAAGGGCTTCCATCTCTCATCACCTCTTAACCCTGCAAGTAATTGTGCTATCAACCTATGATCTTCAATATCCTCATCAATAGATCCAAGGCTATCTGCCAAGTCCTTCATCTTAGTGACATAATCACTAATGCTCTGATTTTGTTTTTTCTTGAATGTGGTGAACTCTGACCATAAGCTAGCTTTCCTAGCTTTAGTAGTGTTTTGAAAGTGATCTTCCAAAGCATTCCAAATATCTTCAGCTGTTTCTAAACCTCTGATATGTGGCAACAAATGATCTGTAATAGTGTTATATATATAAGCTCTTGCACTTGCATCTCTCTTCTGCCATAGCTTCAAAGCTTCTAGCTCTTCTTTCCTTGGATGACTTTCATCTTCAAATTTAGGCTTCTCTTCTTCACCTGTCACATATATCATTAGATCCTTACTCATAAGTAAGGCTTCCATCCTCATTACCCAAGCAGGATAGTTATCTCTGTCCAATTTGTCAATGGACACATGATTTGCCATGGTATTCTTGCTTCTGCTTCAACCTGTAAGTATAAAGATAAAGAATGATACCTTTTGTAGACCTTTACCCTTGGAAGTAACTTCGAAATAATCTTCTGATGACTTTTGTTTGTTGAACACCTCAGCTACCAGCTTCTTTGATAAAGAACTCTTCAAATCTTCTTGTATCTGCTTTTCCTTTACTCTCGAGGACCTTATCTGCTCTGATACCACTTGTTGGTGTGTGAAACACCACAAGAACCAAACTAATGTGGTATTAGAAGACCTCCATAACCACCATTAGCTTAGCAATATTCACATTGTGAATCTCCATCTCTGAATTTAGTGAAAATCAAGATTTCACTTCACAGAAATCTGCGCCTTTTCTTCAGTCTTTCAATCTGACCTGTATTAGCTCAATCTTTGCAAAATCTTTTGATCACTTGCTAAGAGAAGTTCTTGCTAATGTTAATCAACATATATCAAACAAAATTCTCAAGTAATAACTTCAAAATCTTCTGATTTTGCTCCAATCTTTCCACTATGTCTGAAAACTGGAAATTGATTTCATCGATTTGACATACCTTCACTCTTAAGTTGATTTCTCTCAGTATGCGTCCCGTTTCTTAAAGATCTTTTGACCAAAAGTAGTTGAGGATAGTAGCTTTAAAATGAGCTATCACTTACCAAAACCTTTACAGTATGTTTCGAGATCTGACCTTCAGAAGATCAGCCAAATGTGCGCCAGAAAAGTCGTAACTGTCAACTACCTTACATAGTCATATAAAATGACTTAGAACTCAATGTACAAGAGGAATTAGACTCAATCCTTCTACACAAACATGTGTTGATTATCAGAGAAGATGTGTACAAAATGGCTTGGCCTAATTTTGCTCACAGCCATGGAAAACTCTCTCAGACTCAGAAGTTTTCTCTCACCATCTCTCTCAGAAATTTCACGACTTTTCTCTACTCACTCAGATTACAAAGTTGAGTTCTCTCCTACATATTTTTGACTCAAATTAACTTATATACCTATGGTTTACATCCTTCTAGACTTGAACTCGTAAGTTCTGAAGATCAAATGAAAAACTAGAATCTAATTTTTGCACTAATTTACAATAGTGAAATTGTCCCTTCACTTAGGCTTGATTTTCTGTAAGTCTTTTCTTCACTTCTTCTTCCTCCATCATATGTCTTCATATATCCATGCCTAATAAGTGAGTGAAGCCCCAACACAGAAGTTAGGAGGTCAACTAGGCACAAATGGCAACCTACAAGGTATAGCTATGACACCTCATTCTTGACTACTAAAGACTATGCTTATTTGGTAAAAGCAGATGAAGATCCATCTACATATGATGAAGCCAAAGGCAAGAGAAATTGGGAAGAAGCCATGCAAGAGGAGTATGATGCTTTGATAGAGAATCAGACTTGGGATCTGGTTCCTAAACCTAATAGCTAGAAAATTATTGGATGTAAGTGGGTTTATAAAACCAAGAGATTTGCAGATGGAAATGTGTCTAGATACAAAGCTAGACTTGTTGTGAAAGGGTATGCACAGACATATGGAGTGGACTATGATGAGACTTATAGTCATGTGGCAAAAATGACAACCATCAGAACCCTCATAGCAATTGCTGCTTGTAAAGGTTGGAAGTTGTCTCAACTAGATGTTAAAAATGCTTTTTTGAATGGTTATATTTCAGATGAAGTTTACATGGAGCAACCAGATGGGTTCAAGGATCAAGTGAGTCCAAATTATGTGTGTAAGCTCAAGAGAGCTTTGTATGAACTAAAGCAAGCCCCAAGGGCATGGAATTATAGGCTTGTAAAATTCTTGAATGATCTTGGATTTCAAGCATCAAAGGCACATAGTAGCTTGCTAGTCAAAGCAAGTGAAGATGGATTCATTTATGTTTGTATTTATGTTGATGACATAATACTTACAGGAACAGATGATAAAGGTATACAAATGATCAAGAAGCAGATGGAGAAAGAGTTCAAAATCAGTGATTTAGGGAACCTATCATTCTTCTCGGGAATGGAGATTTCTTATACTCAACATGGAGTATATGTAACCCAAGAAAGGTATCTTAAGAATTTGCTAACCAAGTTTAAAATGGAAGATTGCAGGGTTGCACCTACACCCTTGGAAGTGAACCATAAATTGTCTAGGTTTGGAGGAGAAGAGTTCAGAGATATGAAACTTTATCAAAGTTTAGTTGGTAGCTTGATTTATGCTACATTGACAAGGCCTGATTTATCATATGCAGTTGGTGTGCTTTCACAATTTATGCATTGTCCTAGAAAGGAACATTGGATTGCAGGACAAAGAGTACTTAGGTACATCAAGGGTACACTCAGAGAAGGGTTGTACTATGGATTTACTTCTGATACAAGAGTGAAGATATATAGTGATGCAGATTGGGCAGGTAATGTGGATGATAGAAGATCAACACATGGATACTTGTGCTATGTAGGAGACAAATTGATTTCATGGTGTTCTAAGAAGCAACATACAGTTGCATTATCATCTACAGAGGCAGAATATAAAGGTATGGTGGAAGCTGCAAAGGAGGTAATATGGCTAAAGACACTTATGAAGGTGTTTGATGTGATTCAAAGTACTCCTATTGTTTGTGGAGATAATATGAGTTCTCTATATTTGGCAGCTAACCCTGTGTTTCATGCTAGAACTAAGCATATTGAAATACAGTATCATTTTTTAAGAGAGAAGGTCATTGAGAAGGGATTGAAGTCATACACACTCCTACAAAAGATCAACTTGCAGATATGATGACAAAAAGTCTAGATGGACCAAAGCTACAAAGATTCAAGGATATGGCTAGAATCAAGAAGATAGAGAAGAACCTCAATTAATGATTGAGGGGGAGCTGTTGGTGCATGACAATCATCAATTGAAGGATTATGAAGAAATGAAGTCAAGGAGTCAAGAGAAGAATAAATTCAGAAGGTTGAAGGAAGGACATATTCAGAAATCCAAAGATGTGTACACATATGTACATTAGCTGACTTATACTTTTGTTTAGTCATACACTTGTATATATTTATCTATAAATATGTTGGAAAATGTCGGGGCAAATAGAGCAGAAGAAGAATAGATAATAGGTAGAGAGAAATCAGTTGTAAGAAGTGTCATTAGACACATGAAGAGTGAGTGATTGTTCATCCTCACTTAGATGTAATTTTTTCTGAGAAATCGAAAAATCTTGCGCCCGATATTTTGCTGTCTGCTCCTTCTGTGTCTAATCTTTTGAGAAATCCTTTTACACATATCTAAGTCCATAGCTAATCTATCTATGGCTAGAATTTGAGAGGTTAATTGCAATCAGGCTGAGAGAATTTTGTTTAGGAACATTCATATGTAAGAATGTTCAAAGAGTCGTGAAAACTGGCGCAGATTTCATCTTCAGAGAAATGGTCATTGCTCAGTCCATAGTGTAAAGTTTTACACAAGTGAGGGCTCAAAATCTAAGTTGGAAGGTAAGCCATCTATGGCTAAAAGATCTTGATCAAACGGGATTTACTTTGGGAGAACCAGTGTTAAGAAGTTGCAGGTGTCAAAGTCGCCATTGCAGAGAAGCTGTTTCAGACATAGGTAAAGTGTTTCACATATTTCTCAGTGTGTACTGAATCATTTTGAGAAATTTAACTTGGTAAAGTTGCGCAATCTCAAGGCAAAGTGTTGTACAAAGTTTTATCAAAAACTTTACAGAATTGGTTAGTCAATGAGTGATTAATCTGCAGCAGACTTTTTCAGAAAAGTGATTTCTTCACAGTTAGTCAAATCTTGGTATTGTGTGAATATATTTTCAAAGTTATGAGGAGTCTCAAGTTATTCTTGGTCTAGAGGTGGTCTAATACCAAGGATAGCTTGTTCTTTTGGAGATTAATAGTCTCCATCAGCAACCTACAAGGTATAGTTATGATACTTCTTTTTTGGCCACAAAAGATTATGCTTATATGATGAAAACAGATGAAGACCCTTTTACATATGAAGAGGCAAAAGGTAAGGAGAAATGGGAGAAAGCTATGCAGGAAGAATATGATGCACTATTGGAAAATCAAACTTGGGATTTGGTTCCAAAACCAAATAGTCAGAAGATCATTGGATGCAAGTGGGTTTACAAGACCAAGAGGTTTGCAGATGGAAGTGTGTCTAGATACAAAGCTAGACTTGTTGTCAAAGGGTTTGCTCAGACATATGGTGTTGACTATGATGAGACTTATAGTCCTGTGGCAAAGATGACAACCATCAGGACACTTATAGCTATTGCTGCATGTAAAGGTTGGAAGTTATGTCAACTTGATGTGAAAAATGCTTTTCTAAATGGTTATATTTCAGATGATGTGTTCATGGAGCAACCTCAAGGGTTCCGAGATAAAAGGTATCCAGTTCATGTGTGCAAGCTCAAGAGAGCTTTGTATGGCTTAAAGCAGGCCCCAAGGGCATGGAACTATAGACTTGTAAAGTTCTTGAAAGAACTTGGATTTCAGGTGTCTAAAGCAGATAGTAGCTTGCTTGTCAAAGCAAGTGATAATGGTTTCATATACATGTGCATATATGTTGATGATATAATCCTTACAGGTACAGATGAAGAAGGAATACAAAGACTCAAGAAGCAGATGGAAAAAGAATTCAAAATAAGTGACTTGGGAGACTTGTCATACTTCTTGGGCATGG
>CM035411.1:189843796-189846296 GCA_020310875.1 Ceratopteris richardii | reverse complement strand
CCTACCAAACTCTGATATTTCTTCATGTCATTAAACTCTTCACCTCCATACCGGCTTAATTTATGATTTACCTCCAATGGTGTGCTTGAAGGCTTGCAATCCTCCATGTTAAATTTGACCAGAAGATTCTTCAAGTACCTCTCTTGTGTAACATATACTCCATGTTGAGTATACACAATCTGCATTCCTAAGAAATAAGATAAGTTTCCCAAAATCCCTTATCTTAAACTCCTTCTCTATTTGTTTCTTAAGCTCATTGATTCCTTGAGCATCTGTACCTGTGACAATAATATCATCAACATAAATACACATGTATATATATCCATTTTCACTTGCCTTCACTAGCAAGCTACTATCTGCCTTTGATGCTTGAAATCCACATTCATTCAAGAACTTAACAAGCCTGTAATTCCATGCTCTTGGAGCCTACTTCAACCCATACAAAGCTCTCTTGAGCTTACACACATAATTTGGTCCAATTAAATCCATGAAACCTTATGGTTGCTCCATGTACACTTCATCTGCAATGTATCCATTCAGAAATGCATTCTTCATATCTAATTGTGATAACTTCCATCCTTTACAAGCATCAATAGAAATCAATGACCTAATTGTAGACATCTTAGCAACAGGACTAAAGGTTTCATCATAATCTACCCCATAAGTTTGGGCATAACCTTTGACCACAAGTCTAGCCTTGTATCTAGACACCTTACCATCTGCAAACCTTTTTGTTTTATACACCCACTTACATCCAATGACCTTATGATTCTTTGGTCTTGGCACCAATTCCCATGTTTCATTTTCAAGTAGAGCATCATACTCTTCTTGCATTGCCTTCTCCCAATTCTGTTTTTCTTTAGCTTCTTCATATGTGATTGGATCCTCTTCTGTCTTCACAATATAAGCATAATCTTTTGTTGTTAAGAAAGATGTATCATAGCTATACCTGATAGGCTCTTTTCTTTGTCTTGAGGATCTTCTCACCTCTGCACTTCTTGAAGTCTCAGCCACATTTGATTCTGGATCAAATCTTGGCCCATCTTCAATATTATCCTGCAATTTACTTTTATAATCAACATCATCAATATCTTCTTCATACACACTTACTTTTGTCTTTCCTTTCCTTCGTATTTCTTTTAACATATGCATAATCATTTGTTGATCATGTATACCATGTACATTCCTCATCAAATGTAACATCTTTGGTAACAAGAAATTGCTTTGTAGATGGACTCCACAATCTCTAACCCATATGTCTATCATCATACCCAATAAACACATACTTCTCTGCTTTGGGTTCTAGCTTATGTCTCAATTGTGAAGGAACATAAGCATATGCTAAACATCCAAATACCTTACAATGATCAAGAGTAGGTTTCTTACCCCACCATGCTTCATAAGGAGTTCTTCCCTCCAATGTTTTTCAAGGTAACCTATTCACAAGGTATGTTGCAGTGTTGATAGCTTCTGCCCGTAAGTAATTTGGACAATTCTTTTCCTTCATAATTGCTCTTGCAAATTCCACAAGAGTTCTATTTCTTCTTTCTAAAACTCCATTATGTTGAGGAGAATACGTGCAAGTTACTTCTCTTTTTATACCTGCATTCCACAAATAATCATCAAACTCTTTAGAAAAATACTCTCCCCCTCCATCTGATCTCAACCTCTTGAGCTTTTGTCCTGTAATCCTTTCCGCATAAGCATGATAATGCTTAAATGTCTTGAACACTTCTGATTTGTCCTTGATTACATATAAAGTAATCCATCTGGTTGCATCATCAACAAACAACACATAATATCTGGATCCATTTATGCTATAGTCCCTTGAAGGACCCCACACATGTGTATGAACCACTTCAAGCATATTTGAATACTTGTACCCTGATTTATTGTATGAACTCTTGTGTGCTTTACCTAATTGACAAGCTTCACACTTGTACACCATGTGTTGCCCTTCAACTTTTGGCAAACCAAGCACCACATCATTCCTTGACATTTCCTTTATGGCTCTCTCATTGAAATGACCTAGCCTTTTATGCCATAGGTCTAATTCAGACATCTTTTGACTTCCATAAGTAAATAAAGCATGTCCCACATTACCTTGGACTTTGAGAGTAAACAACTTTCCTTCCTTTTTACCTGCAATGATATTTCTATATCCCTGATTTGGGTCTTGCACATAAACACCATCATTTGTGAATCTGACTTCATATCCCTTCTCCACAATTTGCCCTACATAAAGTGGGGACATAAAGTACCTTGCTCAAGAGTGTACTTCCACTCTTTGTCTTCACTGATCCAATGCTCTCCACTTTATGCTTGGTGTTGTCACCTATTTGAACTGTATGTCCATTCACCTTTGCTTCCATATTAGTCATCAATGATATATTGCCACTCAGATGATTGCTACATCCTGAGTCAATATAAAACACCCTTTGGTCTTCTCCTACTGCTTCATGAGTTGCATTCAAGATGAGAGTCATGTCATCCTTTTGAT
>CM035411.1:189816296-189818796 GCA_020310875.1 Ceratopteris richardii | reverse complement strand
CACTTCTTGAAGTTTCAGCCTCATTTGATTCTGGATCAAATCTTGGCCCTTCTTCTACATGATCCTGCAATCTACTTCTAGAGTCAACTTCATCAATACTTTCTTCATACACTTTTATTTTTGCCTTTCCTTTTCTTTGTATCTCTTCAACACCTACATAATCATTTGTTGATCCTGTATACCATGTATTTTGCTCATCAAATGTCACATCTTTAGTAACAAGAAATTGCTTTGTAGATGGACTCCACAACCTGTAACCCATCTGTCTATCATCATATCCAATAAACACATACTTCTCTGCTTTTGGTTCTAGCTTATGTCTTAATTGTGAAGGAACATAAGCATATGCAATACATCCAAACACTTTACAATGATCAAGAGTAGGTTTCTTACCCCACCATGCTTCATAGGGGGTTCCTCCATCCAAAGCTTTACAAGGTAACCTATTCACAAGGTATGTTGCAGTGTTAATGGCTTCTGCCCATAAGTAATTTGGACAATTCTTTTCCTTCATCATGGCTCTTGCAAATTCTACAAGAGTCCTATTCCTCCTTTCTGCTACTCCATTCTGTTGAGGGGAGTACCTGCAAGTTACTTCTCTTTTTATACCTGCATTCCACAAATAGTCATCAAACTCTTTAGAGAAATACTCTCCCCCTCCATCTGACCTTAACCTCTTAAGCTTTTGCCCTGTGATCCTTTCTGCATAAGCATTAAAATGTTTAAATGTCTTGAAAACTTCTGATTTATCCTTGATTACATATAGAGTAATCCATCGGGTTGCATCATCAACAAACAACACATAATATCTGGATCCATTTATGCTATAGTCCCTTGAGGGACCCCATACATCTGTATGAACCAATTCAAGCATATTTGAATGCTTGTACCCTGATTTGTTGTAAGAACTTTTATGTGCTTTACCTAATTGACAAGCTTCACACTTGTACACCATATGTTGCCCTTCAATATTTGGCAATCCAAGCACCACCTGATTCTTTGACATTTCCTTTATAGCTCTCTCATTGAAATGACCTAGCCTTTTATGCCATAGGTCTAATTCAGATACCTTTTGACTTCCATAGGTAAATAATGCATGTCCCACATTACCTTGGATTTTGAGAGTAAACAATCTTCCTTCCTTTTTCCTTGTAATTATGTTTCTATATCCCTGATTTGGATCTTGTACATAAACACCATCATTTGTGAATCTTACCTCATATCCTTTCTCCACAATTTGCCCTACACTTATCAAATTTTTAGGAATAGTAGGAACATAAAGTACCTTGCTCAGAAGTGTACTTCCACTCTTTGTCTTCACTGATCCAATGCTCTCCACTTTATGTTTGGTATTATCACCTGTTTGAACTGTATGTCCATTCACCCTTGCTTCCATATCAGTCATCAAGGATAGATTCCCACTCAGATGGTTGCTACACCCTGAGTCAATATAAAACACTCTTTGATCTTCTCCCATTGATTCATGAGTTGCATTCAAGATAAGAGTCATATCATCCTTCTGATCTGATGCATAATTATAATAATTGTTGTTGTAGGACTGAGATTGGAAGTTTCTTCCACCTCCTCTACCATATGAGGTCCTACCACCTCTTCCTCTAAAGTTGCCTCTTTGGTTTCTGCCTCCTCTACCTCTTTGATTATAATTCTGATTATTGTTTCCACCATTTTGATTGTTATGCCAACAATCATTTGCCAAGTGATTAGTTCTGCCACAAATCCAACAAGCTTTAGCATTATCTTTGTTCTTACCTCCTCTTCCTTTACCTCTGAAATTCATCTTTCCTTTTGTGAAGTTGGCTTGACTTGAAGTCCCTTCATCATCAGTCAATTGCTTTCCCTTGCCATTCTTTTTCTTGTCCTTGGAGTACATAGCTTGACTTGCACTTCTATCATTGTCTCCTTTAAGGTCCTGCTCAAAAGTTAGCATGTGTCCTAGCAATTGATTAAGGTCAGGAGTAAAGTGATCAAGTGACAACTCTATGGACAATATGAAAGGTTTCCACTTCTCATCTCCTCTCAGACCTGTAAGTATTTGTCTTACCAACTTTTCCTCTTCAATGTCTTCATCCACTGCTCCCAAGCTATCTGCAATATCTTCATCCTTGCCACATAATCAGAAATTGATTGTGAGCTCTTCTTCTTGAAGGTTGTGAACTCAGCCCATAGTGAGGACTTCCTTGACTTAGTTGTATTTTGAAAATGCTCTTCCAAGGCATTCCAAACATCTGTAGCACTTTCCAAACCTCTAATGTGAGGTAGCAAATAATCATTTACAGCCATGTAAATGATACTCCTTGCTTGAGCATCCTTTCTCATCCAAGTCTTCAAAATTGCAAGCTCTTCCCTGGTTGGAATACTAGGATCTGAAAATTCAGGCTTTTCTTCTTCTCCTGTAATGAATGCCATAAGGTCTTTGCTCATGAGGTGTGCTTCCATCCTCATGGACCATGCTGGATAGTTCTCCCTATCTAGCTTATCA
>CM035411.1:189803796-189808796 GCA_020310875.1 Ceratopteris richardii | reverse complement strand
GATATCCAAGATCATTAAGATACTTTACAAGTCTATAATTCCAAGCTCTTGGAGCTTGCTTCAAACCATAAAGTGCTCTTCTCAGCCTACAAACATAATTTGGAAACTTGTGATCTGCAAACCCTTGAGGTTGCTCCATGTACACCTCATCTGATATATATCCATTCAAAAATGCTCCACTGAAAATCGTATTTTCTCAGAATCGTGTTTTTGGCATGAAAATCGCGATGTTGAGCACAAAATCGTGTTTTTAGAAAATCGCGATTTTGAGCAAAAAAAATCGTGATTACACAGAATCGTCTTTTTTCACAAAATCGTGTTTTTTTTTACTGAAAATTGTGATTTTTTGAGAATCGCGATTTTGAGTAGGGAATCGTGTTTTCTCAAATTCGTGTTTTTTGACTGAAAATCGTGATTTGTGAGAATCGCGATTTTGAGCACAATTACAGAATCGTGATTTTTTCAGTCAACTTTTAGGCGGGAAAACAGAAAATCGTGATTTTTCAAAAAATTTTGAATTTTCACAGAATCGCGATTTTCATCACAGAATCGTGTTTTTTGGTGGGAAATTCAAATTTCTGAGCGCCGGCTATGGCGAGCTTCGTATGAGCAGAAAATCATGAAAAAAAACACAGCGCTTGCTCTCCCTTGCTTCTCCTAACTCCTTCCCACACCATAATGCATGAAAAATGGTATGAAGATGGTGAAAATGCACTAAAAAACAAGAATTTTCTATGAAGAAGAAGATGGAAGAAGGTGGAGATGATGATGATGATGAAGATGAAGAGGAAAAAACAGAAAATGAACTGAATTGACAGTTTTTTTTACCTTCCAACGTCGCAAATCTACGATCTTACCATCACAACGCTCGTCCTCGAAGCTCTCTCCCCGGCAACGGCGCCAAAATTTGGTGTAGCTCAAGCGTAAGCACCACCTCCTTTACTTGTCAATCCGCGGAGACGTGAGGACTGGTATGAAGACCACAAGCAAGTGAAGGCACAAGTGCGTGAGTGAAAGCACACAAACATGCACACACATACACACACACGCGCACAAAGTAAGATCAAAGAGAGGAACAATGGAGAGCTTAGATTGCAAAAGAGTTCTCTTACAAAAGTTCTATTCTCTAACAAGCTAACCTCAAAAATGAGCTCTCTAGCTCTTTTTATAGTTTTTTGACTAGTTTTGGCCCTGTCCAGACCTAGTGTCCGGTCTAGTTAAAAATTAGGTTCCAGGGCTTATTTGAGGGCTCAAACGAAGTCTAAAAATTATGAGAATTGGTACGATGGTACTTCTAATACTCCTCAAGATCGAGGACTCCTCGGCTTGAACAAAATGGAGTTACTAAAAATAGATAATGGTATTTACAATGGTTTTTAGTGATGGAAATCACTATTTTTGTAGGGGATTCTTCTGAAAATTTGACATACACTTCTTGGAGCTCCCTACTTGCTCTCTTTCCTTGTGTGTCCACCTTTTGATGTGCTTCCATGCTTTGTCCTTGACTTTGAGCTTCAACATTGATCAATTCCCAAGCTTTTGAATAATGTCTGCATCCATATTACTTCTTTTGCTGCTTCCACAAGTCCTTTATACTCAGCTTCTGTTGATGACAAGGCCACTGTATGTTGTTTCTTTGAACACCAACTCACAAGCTTATCTCCAATGTATATCATGTAGCCATGAGTAGATCTTCTATCATCCTGAATTCCTGCCCAATCTGAATCACTATAGGCTCTCAATCTTATATTTGATGTAAAAGGATAATACAATCCTTCTTTCAAAGTCCCTTTGATATATCTAAGAACTCTTTGACCTGCAATCCAATGTGGATCCTTTGGACAATGCATGAATTGAGAAAGAACACCCACTGCATAACTAAGATCAGGCCTTGTTAGTGTAGCATAAATTAAACTTCCCACCAAAGATTGATACTTCCTCATGTCTTTGAACTCTGCACCATCATATCTACTGAGTTTATGATTGACCTCTAGTGGTGTTGATGCCTCTCTGCAATTCTCCATGTTAAACTTCTTTAGAAGATTCAAGAGATACCTTTCTTGTGATACATATATGCCATGTTCTGCATAAGTGATTTCCATTCCAAGAAAATATGACAATTTTCCTAGATCACTTATCTTAAATTCTCTCTCAAGTAACTTCTTCACCTCCTTGATTCCTTCATTTGAGGTACCTGTAATTATAATATCATCTACATAAATACAAATGTAGATCATACCTTCATCTATTCTTTTGATAAGTAAACTTGCATCTGCCTTTGAACTTTGATATCCAAGATCATTAAGATACTTTACAAGTCTATAATTCCAAGCTCTTGGAGCTTGCTTCAAACCATAAAGTGCTCTTCTCAGCCTGCAAACATAATTTGGAAACTTGTGATCTGCAAACCCTTGAGGTTGCTCCATGTACACCTCATCTGATATATATCCATTCAAAAATGCATTTTTAATGTCCAATTGACTCAATGTCCATCCTTTTGATGCTGCAATGGCAATGATTGTCCTTATGGTTGACATCTTTGCCACAAGACTGAATGTCTCATCATAATCTATGCCAAAAGTTTGAGCATAGCCTTTAACCACCAATCTAGCTTTGTATCTGGCTATTCTTCCATCTGCATGCTTCTTAATTTTGTAAACCCATTTATTTCCAATCACTTTCTTACCATTAGGCTTTGGAACAAGTTCCCAAGTTTTGTTTTCTTCAAGTGCATCAAACTCTTCCTTCATTGCTTCTTCCCATTGTCTCTTACCCTTTGCTTCATCATAGCTTTGAGGTTCTTCATCTTCCTTAACCATGTAAGCATAATTTTTCTGAGTCAAGTAAGAAGTATCATAGGAATACCTTGTAGGTTGCTTCCTCATTCTGGTTGATCTTCTTGGTTCACACTCTTCATGTATATCTGGATGTACTTCTTCATCAAATATTGGTCCATCTTCATTTCCTCTATACGATCCAACTCTTGATGTGCTTGTTTGCATATGTTCTTCATCTCCATCTATCTGCATATGTGACTTACCTCTTGCACTTCTTCTTATCTCTTCTTCAAATGTTTCAAGATCACAATCTTTATCTGCATACCAACTCTTCTGTTCATCAAAGGTCACATCTCTGGAAACAATAAAATGTTTAGTTAAAGGACTCCATAGCCTATAACCCATTTTCTTTTCATCATACCCAATAAACACATATTTTTCTACCTTTGGTTCAAGCTTATGTCTAAGTTGTGATGGCACATAAGCATAGGCAATTGACCCAAACACTTTACAATGATCAAGTGTTGGTTTCTTACCCCACCAAGCTTCATAAGGGGTCATACCATTCAAAGCTCCACATGGTAGTCTATTCACAAGGTATGTAGCTGTATTTACAGCCTCAGCCCAAAGATAATTAGGGCAATTCTTTTCTTTTAACATTGCTCTTGCAAATTCAACCAATGTTCTATTTCTCCTTTCTGCTACCCCATTATGTTGAGGTGTATACCTGCAAGTTATCTCTCTCTTGATACCTGCATTCCAAAGATAGTCATTAAACTCTTGGGAGAAGTATTCTCCCCCTCCATCAGACCTTAACCTCTTGAGTTTTTGACCTGTAACTCTTTCTGCATAAGCATGAAAATGTTTGAATGCTCCAAATACTTCTGATCTTTCTTTTAGAACATAAAGAGTTATCCACCTTGTAGCATCATCAATAAACAGAACATAATACCTAGATCCATTTATTGATCCTTCTTTTGTTGGTCCCCATACATCTGTATGTATGAGTTCAAGCAAACCATCATGCTTGAAACCTTTCTTCTGAAATGGTAATCTGTGTGCTTTTCCCATCTGACAAGCTTCACACTTGTATATCATATGTTGACTTTTCACATTTGGTAGCCCCATTACAGATTGGTTCTCCACCATAGTTTTGATTCCTCTTTCATTGAAGTGTCCCAATCTCTTATGCCAAAGGTCTAACTCTGTAATTACTTCATCACCATGTGTGATTAGAGCTTGACCAACATTTCCTTGCACTTTGAGAGTAAAAAGTCTACCTTCCTTCTTACCACAAACAATGGGATTGTAGGCATCCTCTGGATCTTCAACAAATACCCCTTCATTTGTAAATCTGACTTGAAAACCTTTTTCCACTATTTGTCCAACACTAATCAGATTCTTTGGTATTGTTGGAACATACAAAACATTTGTTAACAAATCAGCTCCACTCCTGCACTTCACCTTTCCAATTGAATGCACATTATGTTTTGTATTATCACCTGTTTGTACTGTATGACTTGAATTGCCTTCTTCCAATTCTGACAATAATTCTATATTACCTGACAAATGATTTGAACAACCAGAGTCAATATAAAATACCTTGAGATCCTCCTTCTCTGATGGACTTACTGAATTCATCATCAATGTTGTATGAATGTCATTCTGTGTATCATTTGCATAATTGTAATATGTGGTATTGTAAGGCTGATTCTGATTCCAATTTCTTCCACCACCTCTACCATAACTTCCTCTTGAATTCTGTCTTCCTCTTTGAAATTGATTCTGAAATCTTCCACCTCTTCCTCTGCCATTGTTGTTTTGATTTTGGCTTGATCCTTGTTGATTATGCCAACAATCATATGCTAGATGATTGCTCAATCCACAAATCCAACATGTCTTCTTGTTATTGTTCTGATTACCTCTACCTCTTCCATTTCCTCGACCTTTACCTCTGCCAATACCTCTTCCTCTTGCATAATTTGCTTGAGTTGTTGACTCTTCTTCATCCTTTGCTTTACCTTTATCTCCTTTCTTCTTGTTCTTCATGTACATTGCAGAACTTTGCCCTTTGTCTCCATCTGACTTCAAGTCTTGCTCAAATGTGAGCATCAATCCAAGTAATTGATTCAATTCTGGCACATAATGATTTAATGAGAGTTCTGTTGAAAGTACAAAAGGCTTCCATCTTTCATCACCTCTTAACCCTGCAAGTAATTGTGC
>CM035411.1:189796296-189798796 GCA_020310875.1 Ceratopteris richardii | reverse complement strand
TTGGCATCCCCCAAATCCTTCATATCAAATGTCTGACTCACCTTCTTTTTGAGAATTGACAAATCATAAGAGGACTTCCCAACAATCAACATATCATCGACGTAAAGTATCAAGCATATCAAGATGCCATCAGAACATCTCTTTGTGTAGAGACAATGATCCTCATTGCTCCGAGAATAGCTTTGGGACTTCATAAAAGCATCAAACTTTTGGTACCATTGTCTAGGAGACTGTTTAAGTCCATACAAGCTCTTCTTGAGCTTACAAACTAGACTTTCCTTGCCAGGAACTACATAACCCTCTGGTTGTTCCATATAGATCTCATCTGTAAGATCTCCATGCAAGAAAGCTGTTTTCACATCCATTTGGACTAGCTCTAAGTCCTCCGTTGCAACGAATCCAAGCAACATGCGCAAAGTAGTCATCTTGACCACTGGAGAGAAGATTTCCTCAAAATCAACACCATGTTGTTGCTTAAAACCCTTTGCAACAAGTCGTGCTTTATATTTTGGAGAAGCACTATCTGATGTGAATTTCAGCTTATATACCCATTTACATGGTAAAGCTTTCCTGCCCTTTGGCAAAGGTACTAAGTCCCAAGTACCATTCTTGTGAATAGAATCCAACTCACTCTTCATTGCACGCTCCCACTTGACATGATCCTCTGTCTGCATAGCCTCTTTGTAGCAAGAGGGCTCACCGGCATCTGTTAGCATAACAAAATCTAAACCTGGAACATATCTATCAGGTGGATATGAGACACATGCAGAACGTCTCAATGGTTGCTGAACAGGAACATGTGCAGACTGATCTGAATGGACATTCTCTTGAACATCCCTATGTGCAGCATTTTTATGCATGCTAACCGGAGGACTAGTATCCTCAAACACCACTCTTCTCACTTCAACCTCCTTAATCGACTGTTTATGCATCTTAGACTCATTAAAAATGACATCACTACTTCTGATCACTGACCGTGTTTCAGGATCCCATAAGCGATATCCAAATTGTCCTTCTTGACCATATCCAAGAAAAATGCATTTCTGTGACTTATGGTCCAACTTCTGTCTAAGATTCTTGGGTATATGAACATATGCTTCACACCCAAAAACTCGAAGATGATCATAATATGGTGGTTTCCCTATCCATAACTCTTGTGCCACTTTCAGACCTTTGGCAGTACTAGGTGAAAGGTTAATCACATGAACTGCAATCAATACTGCTTCTGCCCAAAAACCTTGTGAGAGGTTTGCATGATGCAACATAGAGACTACTCTATCTTGAATAGTTCTATTCATCCTCTCAGCTACACCATTCTGTACTGGGGTATAAGGAGCTGTAAACTCTCTACGAATCCCTCTACACTGACAGAAAAGGCTGAATTCATGTGAGGTATACTCACCCCCATTATCTAAACGTAAAGCCTTAAGCTTAGTTCCTTTTTCAGTCTCAACTGAAGCAAGCCATTTTTTGAAAGTAGGGAATACATCATCCTTCGATTTGATAGGATATACCCAGACTTTTCTAGTAGCATCATCTATGAAAGTGACAAAGTAAAGAGAACCACCTAAGGACCTAGTGGGCATAGGACCACACACATATGTATGAACAAGATCTAAAGGCTGAATTGAAGAGTCAATGTGCGTTTTATGCACATTTCTGGTTTGCTTTCCATATTGACAATGCTCACAAAATGAAAAATCAGAGAAAGATAACATAGGTAAGTAGCCAGAACGAGAAAGATTTTCCATTCCACTACGAGATAGATGGCCCAAACAACCATGCCAAATACAAGCCATAGGCTGTTCAGTAACAGCTAACAAGTGTTCTTTCTGTGATACAAATAAAGGGTAAAGTGAGCCAACTTTCCTTCCTTTTGCAATGACCATATTGCCCTTTGATATACGAAAGGACTAAGCATAGAAGACCACCTTGTAACCAAGGTCATCAAGTTGACCAACTGACATCAAACTACGTGATAACTGAGGTACATGGCGTACATTATGCATAGTAAATTTTTAACCGTCAATGAACTGCACAACGACATCTCCAATCCCCACAACATCACACTGGTAAGAGTCACCAAGTCTCACGGTACCAAGAGACTTTGCAGCATAATTAGAGAACCATTCTCTATGTGGTGTCACATGGAAAGAAGCACCAGAATCTAGCAACTAGATGTGGGAAAGAGAATCAGCCATAAGTGCCTCAGATGGCACAGTACTATCAAGTGTCAACACATCAACATCATCAGAAATAGCATTAATTTCTTCAATCTTCACAGTCGAAGTAGATGGTGCAGGTAACTGTTTAACATGCCCATCAACATTCTGTCCTTTACCTTTAGCATTCTTTAATGCATAACAGTCTTTCTTCATGTGTCCTTTCTTATGACAATAATGGCATTCAATATCCCTCTTCCTTGATTTACTTCTTCTCTTATTCCGTTGACCATTCTTTTCCTTGTTCTTGCTCCTGCCACGTTGTTGATTCTTTCCTT
>CM035411.1:189773796-189791296 GCA_020310875.1 Ceratopteris richardii | reverse complement strand
TCATTATGTCTGCTAACTGATCTTTAGTGGAAATGTACTCCACTTCAATCTCCTTCTCCATTACCTTTTCTCTGAGAAAATGATATTGTATCTCTATGTGCTTTGTCCTTGCATGAAATACTGGATTTGCTGCAAGATAAAGTGAACTCATATTATCTCCATGTATTGTAGGTGTACCTTGATCAATGCCTAAGCTCTTGAACAATGTCTGCATCCATATGACTTCCTTAGCTGCTTCCACAAGTCCTTTGTACTCTGCTTCAGTTGATGATAATGCTACTGTATGTTGTTTCTTTGAACACCAACTTACAAGCTTATCACCAATGTATATCATGTAACCATGAGTTGATCTTTTGTCATCTTGATTACCTGCCCAATCTGAATCACTATAGGCTCTCAACTTCAAATCTGATGTAAAAGGATAATATAATCCTTCCTTTATAGTTCCTTTGATATATCTGAGAACTCTTTGACCTGCAATCCAATGTGGGTCCTTTGGACAATGCATGACTTGTGACAAGACTCCCACTGCATAACTAAGATCAGGTCTTGTTAGTGTAGCATAAATCAAACTACCCACAAGAGATTGATACTTCCTCATATCTTTGTAGTCTGCACCATCATATTTACTGAGCTTGTGATTAACTTCAAGTGGATTTGAAGCTTCTCTGCAATTTTCCATATCAAACTTCTTCAATAAATTCAGAAGATACCTTTCTTGTGATACATATATGCCATGATCTATATAAGTAACTTCCATTCCAAGAAAGTATGACAACTTTCCTAGATCACTGATCTTAAACTCTTTCTCAAGTAATCTCTTTACCTCCTTGATTCCTTCATCTGAAGTACCTGTGATTATAATGTCATCTACATAAATACAAATGTAGATTGTACCTTCCTCTGTTCTTTTGATAAGTAGACTTGAATCTGCTTTTGAACTTTGATATCCAAGATCATTGAGATACTTCACCAGTCTATAGTTCCAAGCTCTTGGAGCTTGCTTCAATCCATACAATGCTCTTCTCAACGTGCAAACAAAATTTGGATACCTGGAATCTATAAACCCTTGAGGTTGTTCCATGTATACCTCATCTGATATGTATCCATTCAAGAATGCATTCTTTATATCCAATTGACTTAGAGTCCATCCTTTTGAAGCTGCAATAGCAATGATTGTCCTTATAGTTGACATCTTAGCTACGGGACTGAATGTCTCATCATAATCTATGCCATAGGTCTGGGCATAGCCTTTCACCACCAATCTAGCTTTGTATCTGGCTATACTTCCATCTGCAAGCTTCTTCACATTATAAACCCATTTATTTCCAATAACTTTCTTACCATTTGGTTTAGGAACAAGTTCCCATGTCTTGTTCTCCTCCAGTGCATTGAATTCTTCCTTCATTGCTTCTTCCCATTGCTTCTTACCTTTAGCTTCATCATAGTTCTGAGGTTCTTCATCATCTTTCACCATATATGCATAGTTCTTCTCAGTTATGTAAGAAGTATCATAAGAATACCTTTCTGGTTGTCTTCTTGTCCTGCTTGACCTTCTTGGTTCACATTCTTCATAAGTTTCTGGATACACTTCTTCATCAAATATAGGAGCTTCTTCATTCCTTCTTGTTAATCCACTTCTGGATGTACTTGCTTGCATATAGTCTTCATCTCTATTTACCTGCACAATTGATTTTCCTTTCTCACATCTTCTTACCTCTTCTTCAAATTCTTCAGCTGTATGACTTTGATCTGCATACCAACTTTTCTGTTCATCAAATGTAACATCTCTAGAAACAATAAATTGTTTGGTTAGAGGATTCCACAATCTGTAACCCATCTGCTTTTCATCATAACCAATGAACACATATTTTTCTGCCTTTGGTTCAAGTTTATGCCTAAGCTGTGATGGCACATAAGCATATGCAATTGATCCAAACACTCTACAATGATCTAGTGTTGGTTTCTTACCCCACCAAGCTTCATATGGAGTCATTCCATTTAGAGCTGCACATGGTAATCTATTCACAAGATATGTGGCTATAATTACAGCCTCAGCCCAAAGATAATTTGGACAACTCTTCTCCTTTAGCATAGCTCTAGCAAACTCAACCAAAGTCCTGTTCCTTCTTTTTGCTACACCATTTTGTTGTGGTGTATACCTGCAAGTTATTTCTCTGTTAATACCTGCATTCCAAAGATAATCATTGAACTCTTGGGAGAAGTATTCTCCCCCTCCATCACACCTCAATCTTTTAAGCTTTTGACCTGTGACTCTCTCTACATATGCATGAAAATGCTTGAAAGATCCAAACACTTCTGATCTTTCCTTCAAAACATATAATGTTATCCATCTTGTAGCATCATCAATGAAAAGAACATAGTACCTTGAGCCACTAATAGATCCTTCTTTTGTTGGTCCCCATACATCTGTATGAATGAGCTCAAGTACTCCATCATGTTTGAATCCTTTCTTTTGAAATGGTAACCTGTGTGCTTTTCCCATTTGACATGCTTCACATTGATAAACCATATGTTGACTTTGCACATTTGGTAATCCTAGTACAGATTGATTAGCAACCATAGCTTTAATTCCTCTTTCATTGAAATGACCTAATCTCTTATGCCAGAGATCAAGTTCTGTAATCACTGCTTCACCATGTGTGAGCAAAGCTTGACCAATGTTTCCTTGCACTCTTAAAGTAAAGAGTCTACCTTCTTTCTTACCAGAGACAATCTGATTATATCCATCTCTGGATCTTCCACAAATACTCCTTCATTTGTAAACCTGACTTGAAAACCTTTTTCAACTATCTGTCCCACACTAATCAAGTTTTTAGGTATTGTTGGAACATACAAAACATTGGTTAGCGAATCTGCTCCACTCTTGCATTTCACTTTTCCAATTGAATGTACACTATGTCTTGTATTATCACCAGTTTGAACTGTGTGACTCGAAATACCTTTTTCCAATTCTGACATCAATTCTATGTTTCCTGAAAAATGATTAGAACATCCAGAGTCAATGTAAAATAACTTTAGATCTTCTTTATCTGATGTGTTGATTGACTTCATCATCAATGATGTATGACTTTCATTCTGTGTGTCATTTGCATAGTTGTAGTAGGTGGTGTTGTAGGATTGATTCTGTCCCCAACTTCTTCCTCCACCTCTACCATAGCCTCCTCTTTGACTTTGTCTACCTCTTTGGAAATACTTTGATATCTTCCACCTCGGCCTCTGCTATTGTTGTTTTGATTCTGGTTTGATCCTTGTTGGTTGTGCCAACAGTCATGAGCGAAATGATTACTCAATCCACAGATCCAGCAAGCCTTTTTGTTGTTATTTTGATTACCTCTTCCTCTTCCAAAACCTCTTGCTCTTCCTCTACCAGTGCCTTTACCTCTTGCATAATAAGCTTGAGAACTAGACTCCTCTTCATCCTTTGCTTTACCTTTATCTCCTTTCTTCTTGTTCTTCATGTACATTGCAGAACTTTGTCCTTTATCTCCATCTCCCTTCAAGTCTTGCTCATATGTGAGCATCAAACCAAGCAACTGGTTCAAATCTGGAACATAATGATTCAAAGAAAGTTCTGTTGATAAGACAAAAGGTTTCCACCTTTCATCTCCTCTCAAACCTGCAAGTAGCTGAGCAATCAATCTGTGATCTTCAACATCTTCATCTATGGATCCAAGACTATCTGCAAGATCCTTCATCTTAGTGACATAATCACTAATACTTTGACTTGGCTTCTTCTTGAATGTTGTAAACTCTGACCATAGACTTGCTTTCCGTGCTTTAGTAGTACTTTGGAAATGATACTCCAATGCATTCCATATATCTTCAGATGATTCCAATCCTCTGATGTGTGGTAGCAAATGATCAGAGATTGTATTGTAGATGTATGCTTTTGCACTTGCATCCTTCTTTTGCCAATGCTTTAAAGCATCTAGTTCTTCTTTCTTTGGTCGGCTTTCATCTTCAAATACTGGCTTCTCTTCTTCACCTGTTACATATATCATGAGATCCTTACTCATAAGTAAGGCTTCCATTCTCATTACCCATGCGGGGTAATTATCTCTCTCCAGTTTGTCAATGGAGATATGATCTGCCATAGTTCTTGATGGAGAGTGTTAATCTCCAAAAGAACAACCTACTCTTGTGATTAGAGAACCTCTATATCAAGAGTAAGTCAAAACCTTTTGCCAAATTAGAGGTCCAATCTCCAAATTATCAAAAGTTGAAAAATTCTGTGAAGAAGATAAAACACAGAAAGTCTGCTGCACAATTTCTTCTCATTGACCTATCAAACATGTAAAGTTTTCTATGAAATTTTGTATGGAGTGTCACCTAGAAGTTGCGCACCTCCTCCAAGTTAAATTTCTTTAAAAGGTTTAGTATAACTTGAGAAATCAACTTCACAAGTTACCTATGTCCAAATCTGTACTTCTGAGAAGTCGATTTGACACCCCTAACTTCTTAACTTCAATTCTCTCAGTACAAAACCCGTTTAAGCAAATGCTTCTAGCCACGAGAAGCTTACCTTCCAACTTAAAGATTAAGTGCTTGCTTGCACAAAACTTTAAACTGTGGAGTGAGAACTGAGCAAAAGATTAAGATCAAAATTTGCGCCTGTTTCAGAGAACTGTGAACACTCAACACATATGAATGTTCCTACTAACAATTCTCCTAACCTGTTTACAATTAGGCTCTGAAACTTAAGTTATAGACTCATTAACTATGAACTTAGATATCCTCAAAAGGATTTCACAAATGATTTACCACAGACGGAGCAGACACGAAAAGATCGGGCGCAATATTTCTTCAATTACTCAGAAAGTTACAGTTGAGTGATGAGAGGAAACTCAACTAACTTTTCTCATGTCTCATGACATCTAATTTCACCTTTTCTTGACTTCTATCTATTCTTCCATATGCTCTCATATGTTCTTCTCATACGCCTCGACATTTCTAGGATATATATATATAGAGAAATTTGTACAAGTCTATGATTGATCAAAGATCTAAAATGAACTATCACTATACTAATGTACATATGTGTACATTCCTCATATCCTCTGAATGTATCCTTCTTCCAAGCTTCATGAACTGACTCTTCCTTCATTCTTTAGACTTCAAACATTCAATTGGTGATTGATCTGCACCAACAGCTCCCCCTCAATCATCAATTGAGGTTTCTCCTTTCTTCTTTATTCCTGCCATGTCTTTAAACTTCTGTAGCTTTGGTCCATCCAAGCTCTTTGTAAACATATCAGCTATTTGATCTTTAGTTGAAGTATGTATGCCTTCAATCTCCTTATCCATTACCTTCTCTCTTAGAAAGTGATACTGAATCTCAATGTGTTTGGTCCTGGCATGAAAAACAGGATTAGCAGCTAAATACAATGAACTCATGTTATCTCCATATATAATTGGTATCCCATGCACAATGTCAAAACTCTTCATCAAGGTTTTGAGCCAAATCATTTCCTTTGCAGCTTCAACCATGCCTTTATACTCTGCTTCTGTAGAAGACAAAGCAACTGTATGTTGCTTCTTGGAACACCATGATATAAGTTTATCTCCCACATAACACATGTATCCATAAGTTGACCTTCTGTCATCTGGATTACCTGCCCAATCTGCATCACTATAGATCTTAATGTTTGTATCTGATGTGAATCCATAATACAAACCTTCTTTGAGTGTACCCTTAATGTACCTCAACACTCTTTGTCCTGCAATCCAATGTTCTTTCCTTGGGCAATGCATGAACTGAGACAAAACCCCTACTGCATATGATAAATCAGGTCTAGTTAAAGTAGCATAGATAAGACTACCAACCAAACTCTGATATTGTCTCATGTCCTTGAATTCTTCACCTCCAAACTTACTCAATTTGTGATTCACCTCCATTGGTGTAGGTGCTACCCTGCAATCATCCATTTTAAACTTGATTAACAAGTTCTTCAAATACCTTTCTTGGGTCACAAATACTCCATGTTGAGTATATGTAATTTCCATGCCCAAGAAGTATGACAAGTCTCCCAAGTCACTTATTTTGAATTCCTTTTCCATCTGCTTCTTGAGTCTTTGTATTCCTTCTTCATCTGTACTTGTAAGGATTATATCATCAACATATATGCACATGTATATGAAACCATTATCACTTGCTTTGACAAGCAAGCTACTATCTGCTTTAGACACCTGAAATCCAAGTTCTTTCAAGAACTTTACAAGTCTATAGTTCCATGCCCTTGGGGTCTGCTTTAAGCCATACAAAGCTCTCTTGAGCTTGCACACATGAACTGGATACCTTTTATCTCTGAACCCTTGAGGTTGCTCCATGAACACATCATCTGAAATATAACCATTCAAAAAAGCATTTTTCACATCAAGTTGACATAACTTCCAACCTTTACATGCAGCAATAGCTATAAGTGTCCTGATGGTTGTCATCTTTGCCACAAGACTATAAGTCTCATCATAGTCAACACCATATGTCTGAGCAAAACCTTTGACAACAAGTCTAGCTTTGTATCTAGACACACTTCCATCTGCAAACCTCTTGGTCTTGTAAACCCACTTGCATCCAATGATCTTCTGACTATTTGGTTTTGGAACCAAATCCCAAGTTTGATTTTCCAATAGTGCATCATATTCTTCCTGCATAGCTTTCTCCCATTTCTCCTTACCTTTTGCCTCTTCATATGTAGAAGGGTCTTCATCTGTTTTCATCATATAAGCATAATCTTTTGTGGCCAAAAAAGAAGTATCATAACTATACCTTGTAGGTTGCCACCTATTTCTTGATGACCTTCTGAGTTCTCCACTCCTTGAGGTTTCTGGTTCTTCACACTCAGGATCAAACCTTGGTGTATCTTCCACTTCAACCTGCACTTCATTATTCTCTTGCTCATCAATTATCTGAACCTTTGATTTACCTTTCCTTTGGCTCACTTCTTCTTCATCACCTGTATTGATATTAATTGTATCTGCATACGAAGTACTTTGCTCATCAAATGTAACATCTTTAGAAACCATGAATTGTTTTGTAGATGGACTCCACAATCTATAACCCATCTGTTTATCATCATAACCAATGAAAACATACTTTTCAGCTTTAGGTTCCAATTTGTGCCTTAATTGTGATGGCACATATGCATATGCCACACATCCAAAAACTCTGCAATGATCCAAGGTAGGTCTTTTACCCCACCAAGCCTCATATGGTGTCATACCCTGCAAGGCTTTACATGGTAACCTATTGACCAAATAAGTAGCTGTATTTACAGCCTCAGCCCACAAATAATTAGGGCAATTTTTCTCTTTCATCATGGATCTTGCAAACTCAACTAGAGTTCTATTTCTCCTTTCTGCTACACCATTTTGTTGAGGAGAGTACCTGCAAGTAACTTCCCTTTTTATACCTGCATTCCACAAGTAATCACTAAATTCATTAGAGAAATACTCTCCCCCTCCATCTGACCTTAGTCTTTTCAACTTGTGTCCTGTAATTCTTTCTGCATATGCATGATAGTGTTTAAATGTATTAAACACCTCTGACTTATCTTTGATCACATAAATAGTGATCCATCTGGTAGCATCATCAACATAAATCACATAATACCTTGACCCATTTATACTGAAATCCTTTGATGGCCCCCACACATCTGTGTGTACCAACTCAAGCTTCTCTGAGTACATAAAACCATGCTTGGAGTAGGAAAGCTTATGAGCCTTACCTAATTGACATGCCTCACATCTGTATGTCATATGTTGACCTGCAACATTAGGCAAACCAAGCACTGATCCATTGTTAATCATGTCTTTAATACCTCTTTCATTGAAATGTCCAAGCCTCTTGTGCCAAAGATCTAACTCAGAGATCTTATGTCCTCCATATGTGAACATAGCATGACCAATATTGCCTTGAATCTTCAATGTAAATAACCTTCCTTCTTTCTTTCCTGAAACAATCTGTTTATACCCTTGACTAGGGTCTTCCATGATGGAGACTATTAATCTCCAAAAGAACAAGCTATCCTTGGTATTAGACCACCTCTAGACCAAGAATAACTTTAGACTCCTCATAACTTTGAAAATATATTCACACAATACCAAGATTTGACTAACTGTGAAGAAATCACTTTTCTGAAAAAGTCTGCTGCAGATTAATCACTCATTGACTAACCAATTCTGTAAAGTTTTTTATAAAACTTTGTACAACACTTCGCCTTGAGATTGCGCAACTTTACCAAGTTAAATTTCTCAAAATGATTCAGTACACACTGAGAAATATGTGAAACACTTTACCTATGTCTGAAACAGCTTCTCTGCAATGGCGACTTTGACACCTGCAACTTCTTAACACTGGTTCTCCCAAAGTAAATCCCGTTTGATCAAGATCTTTTAGCCATAGATGGCTTACCTTCCAATTTAGATTTTGAGCCCTCACTTGTGTAAAACTTTACACTATGGACTGAGCAATGACCATTTCTCTGAAGATGAAATCTGCGCCAGTTTTCACGACTCTTTGAACATTCTTACATATGAATGTTCCTAAACAAAATTCTCTCAGCCTGATTGCAATTAACCTCTCAAATTCTAGCCATAGATAGATTAGCTATGGACTTAGATATGTGTAAAAGGATTTCTCAAAAGATTAGACACAGAAGGAGCAGACAGCAAAATATCGGGTGCAAGATTTTTCGATTTCTCAGAAAAAATTACATCTAAGTGAGGATGAACAATCACTCACTCTTCATGTGTCTAATGACACTTCTTACAACTGATTTCTCTCTACCTATTCTCTATTCTTCTTCTGCTCTATTTGCCCCGACATTTTCCAACATATTTATAGATGAATATATACAAGTGTATGACTAAACAAAAGTATAAGTTAGCTAATGTACATATGTGTACACATCTTTGGATTTCTGAATATGTCCTTCCTTCAACCTTCTGAATTTATTCTTCTCTTGACTCCTTGACTTCATTTCTTCATAATCCTTCAATTGATGATTGTCATGCACCAACAGCTCCCCCTCAATCATTAATTGAGGTTCTTCTCTATCTTCTTGATTCCAGCCATATCCTTGAATCTTTGTAGCTTTGGTCCATCTAGACTTTTTGTCATCATATCTGCAAGTTGATCTTTTGTAGGAGTGTGTATGACTTCAATCTCCTTCTCAATGACCTTCTCTCTTAAAAAATGATACTGTATTTCAATATGCTTAGTTCTAGCATGAAACACAGGGTTAGCTGCCAAATATAGAGAACTCATATTATCTCCACAAACAATAGGAGTACTTTGAATCACATCAAACACCTTCATAAGTGTCTTTAGCCATATTACCTCCTTTGCAGCTTCCACCATACCTTTATATTCTGCCTCTGTAGATGATAATGCAACTGTATGTTGCTTCTTAGAACACCATGAAATCAATTTGTCTCCTACATAGCACAAGTATCCATGTGTTGATCTTCTATCATCCACATTACCTGCCCAATCTGCATCACTATATATCTTCACTCTTGTATCACAAGTAAATCCATAGTACAACCCTTCTCTGAGTGTACCCTTGATGTACCTAAGTACTCTTTGTCCTGCAATCCAATGTTCCTTTCTAGGACAATGCATAAATTGTGAAAGCACACCAACTGCATATGATAAATCAGGCCTTGTCAATGTAGCATAAATCAAGCTACCAACTAAACTTTGATAAAGTTTCATATCTCTGAACTCTTCTCCTCCAAACCTAGACAATTTATGGTTCACTTCCAAGGGTGTAGGTGCAACCCTGCAATCTTCCATTTTAAACTTGGTTAGCAAATTCTTAAGATACCTTTCTTGGGTTACATATACTCCATGTTGAGTATAAGAAATCTCCATTCCCAAGAAGAATGATAGGTTCCCTAAATCACTGATTTTGAACTCTTTCTCCATCTGCTTCTTGATCATTTGTATACCTTTATCATCTGTTCCTGTAAGTATTATGTCATCAACATAAATACAAACATAAATGAATCCATCTTCACTTGCTTTGACTAGCAAGCTACTATCTGCCTTTGATGCTTGAAATCCAAGATCATTCAAGAATTTTACAAGCCTATAACTCCATGCCCTTGGGGCTTGCTTTAGTCCATACAAAACTCTCTTGAGCTTACACACATAATTTGGACTCACTTGATCCTTGAACCCATCTGGTTGCTCCATGTAAACTTCATCTGAAATATAACCATTCAAAAAAGCATTTTTAACATCTAGTTGAGACAACTTCCAACCTTTACAAGCAGCAATTGCTATGAGGGTTCTGATGGTTGTCATTTTTGCCACAGGACTATAAGTCTCATCATAGTCCACTCCATATGTCTGTGCATACCCTTTCACAACAAGTCTAGCTTTGTATCTAGACACATTTCCATCTGCAAATCTCTTGGTTTTATAAACCCACTTACATCCAATAATTTTCTGGCTATTAGGTTTAGGAACCAGATCCCAAGTCTGATTCTCTATCAAAGCATCATACTCCTCTTGCATGGCTTCTTCCCAATTTCTCTTGCCTTTGGCTTCATCATATGTAGATGGATCTTCATCTGCTTTTACCAAATAAGCATAGTCTTTAGTAGTCAAGAATGAGGTGTCATAGCTATACCTTGTAGGTTTCCATTTGTGCCTAGTTGACCTCCTAACTTCTGCACTTCTTGAAGTCTCTGGTTCATCACATTCTGGATCAAATCTTGGCCTCTCTTCACCTTCAACCTGTACTTCATTGTTCTCACTTTCATCAAGTAATTGAATCTTTGCTTTGCCTTTTCTTTGGTCTACCACTTCTTCATTATCTGCATGTACATCATATTTACCTGCATACCAAGTACCTTGCTCATCAAATGTAACATCCTTAGATACAATGAATTGCTTTGTGGATGGACTCCACAACCTGTATCCCATTTGTTTATCATCATAACCAATGAATACATACTTTTCTGCCTTAGGCTCCAACTTATGTCTCAATTGAGATGGCACATATGCATATGCCAAACATCCAAATATTCTGCAATGATCCAAGGTAGGTTTCTTACCCCACCAAGCTTCATATGGTGTCATACCCTGCAAAGCTTTACAAGGCAATCTATTGACCAAATAAGTAGCTGTATTAACAGCCTCTGCCCACAAATAATTTGGGCAATTCGTCTCTTTCATCATGGACCTTGCAAACTCAACAAGAGTCCTATTTCTTCTTTCTGCTACTCCATTTTGTTGAGGGGAGTATCTGCAAGTAACTTCTCTCTTTATACCTGCATTCCACAAGTAGTCATTGAATTCATTTGAAAAATACTCTCCCCCTCCATCTGACCTTAGTCTCTTCAATCTCTGACCTGTAATCCTTTCTGCATAAGCATGATAGTGTTTAAATGTATTAAACACTTCTGACTTTTCTTTAATCACATAAATTGTGATCCACCTGGTAGCATCATCAACATAAATGACATAATATCTTGAACCATTTATACTAAAATCCTTTGATGGACCCCACACATCTGTATGCACCAATTCAAGTCTTTCTGAATACATAAACCCATGCTTGGAATAGGATTGCTTATGAGCCTTACCTAATTGACATGCCTCACATCTGTATGTCATATGTTGACCTGCAATATTAGGCAATCCAAGCACTGAATCATTATTGATCATATCTTTGATACCTCTTTCATTAAAGTGTCCAAGTCTTTTATGCCAAAGATCTAATTCTGACACCTTCTGCTCTCCATATGTGAACATAGCATGTCCAACATTTCCTTGTACCTTCAATGTGAAGAGCCTTCCTTCTTTCTTTCCTGTAACAACCTGTTTATACCCTTGACTAGGGTCTTCAACATAAACTCCATCATTGGTAAACCTTACCTCATATCCTTTTTCCACAATTTGACCTACACTGATCAAATTCTTTGGTATTGTGGGAACATAAAGTACCTTACTCAGAAGAGTGCTCCCATCCTTAGCTTTGACTAAACCAATTGACTTTACCTTATGCTTTGTATTATCACCTGTCTGAACTGTATGATTAATTGCATTATGATCTAGGTCAGTCATCAAAGCAATATTTCCACTTAAATGATTACTACATCCTGAATCAATATAGAACACTCTCATGTCTTCATGTGAGGTTTCACATGTATTCATAATGAGAGTCGAATCCTCCTTCTGATATGATGCATAGTTGTAATAGGTGTTGTTGTAGGATTGGTTTTGGAAGCTTCTTCCTCCACCTCTTCCAAAAGAGTTCCTACCACCTCTACCTCTGAAATTTTCTCTCTGAAATCTACCACCTCTTGCTCTTTGATTAAAGTTTTGATAATTGCCATTGTTCTGATTATTATGCCAACAATCATGAGAGAGATGATTGGTCTTACCACATATCCAACAAGCTCTTGTGTTATCCTTGTTGTTTCTGCCTCTTCCTCTACTTCTGCCATTTCCTTTGCCTCTCATGAAATTTGCTTGGTTTGAAGTACCTTCTTCTTCACCTGATTGTTGCTTTCCTTTGTTAGCTTTCTTCTTATCTTTGGAGTACATTGCATGACCTGCACTCTTATCAACATCTCCTTTGACATCATTCTCAAAAGTTAGCATATGACCTAACAATTGATTCAAATCAGGAGTAAAGTGATGTAGTGAAAGTTCTGTAGATAAAATGAAAGGCTTCCACTTCTCATCTCCTCTTAGCCCTGTGAGTATTTGTCTTACCAATTTGTCTTCTTCAATATCTTCATCCACTGCACCTAGAGAATCTGCAATGTCCTTCATCTTTGTCACATAATCAGAGATTGATTGTGAGGCCTTCTTCTTGAAGGTAGTAAATTCTGCCCATAGTGAAGCCTTCCTTGATTTGGTTGTGTTTTGGAAATGCTCCTCCAAAGCATTCCAAATGTCACATGCACTTTCAAGTCCTCTAATGTGAGGAAGCAGGTAGTCATTAACTGCCATATAAATTATGCTCCTTGCTTGAGCATCCTTCTTCATCCAATTCTTCAAGTCTGCAAGCTCCTCTCTAGTTGGAACACTAGGATCTCTGAATTCTGGCTTTTCTTCATCTCCTGTGATGTATCCTATCAGATCTTTGCTCATAAGATGAGCTTCCATTCTCATAGACCAAGCTGGATAGTTCTCTCTATCCAACTTTTCAATTTGGAGACTATCTCCCATCCTTGCTTCACCTGTAGTCTCAAAACTTTAACCTTTACAGGAAATAAATGTACCTTGACTTTGAATCTCGATTCTTCTGATCCTTTGATAGCTTGAATGAGTCTACCTTCAAGTTTTCTTCAACCTTTATCCTTCTGCACCTTCAAGATGTAAAGATTTGAATTTCTGCAGTACTCGGAGTCTTCTTCACTTCAATTTTGACACAACCTGCTCTGATACCACTGATGGAGACTATTAATCTCCAAAAGAACAAGCTATCCTTGGTGTTAGACCACCTCTAGACCAAGAATAACTTTAGACTCCTCATAACTTTGAAAATATATTCACACAATACCAAGATTTGACTAACTGTGAAGAAATCACTTTTCTGAAAAAGTCTGCTGCAGATTAATCACTCATTGACTAACCAATTCTGTAAAGTTTTTGATAAAACTTTGTACAACACTTTGCCTTGAGATTGCGCAACTTTACCAAGTTAAATATCTCAAAATGATTCAGTACACACTGAGAAATATGTGAAACACTTTACCTATGTCTGAAACAGCTTCTCTGCAATGGCGACTTTGACACCTGCAACTTCTTAACACTGGTTCTCCCAAAGTAAATCCCGTTTGATCAAGATCTTTTAGCCATAGATGGCTTACCTTCCAACTTAGATTTTGAGCCCTCACTTGTGTAAAACTTTACACTATGGACTGAGCAATGACCATTTCTCTGAAGATGAAATTTGTGCCAGTTTTCACGACTCTTTGAACATTCTTACATATGAATGTTCCTAAACAAAATTCTCTCAGCCTGATTGCAATTAACCTCTCAAATTCTAGCCATAGATAGATTAGCTATGGACTTAGATATGTGTAAAAGTATTTCTCAAAAGATTAGACACAGAAGGAGCAGACAGCAAAATATCGGGCGCAAGATTTTTCGATTTCTCAGAAAAAATTACATCTAAGTGAGGATGAACAATCACTCACTCTTCATGTGTCTAATGACACTTCTTACAACTGATTTCTCTCTACCTATTCTCTATTCTTCTTCTGCTCTATTTGCCCCGACATTTTCCAACATATTTATAGATGAATATATACAAGTGTATGACTAAACAAAAGTATAAGTCGGCTAATGTACATATGTGTACACATCTTTGGATTTCTGAATATGTCCTTCCTTCAACCTTCTGAATTTATTCTTCTCTTGACTCCTTGACTTAATTTCTTCATAATCCTTCAATTGATGATTGTCATGCACCAACATTCCACATATACTCCATCATTAGTGAACCTTACTTCATATCCCTTTTCAACAATTTGTCCTACACTTATCAAATTCTTAGGAATTGTAGGAACATACAGAAGCTTACTCAATAAGGTACTACCATCCTTGGCCTTCACTGATCCAATTGACTTCACATTGTGCTTTGTGTTGTCACCTGTTTGAACAACATGATTAGAAACCTTATTCTCCAAATCAGTCATCAAAGCTATATTACCACTTAGGTGATTGCTACACCCTGAGTCAATATAGAAGACTCTTTGATCTTCACTCTGCCTTTCACAAGTTGCATTCATTATCAATGTTGAATCCTCCTTTTGATCTGAAGCATAATTGTAGTAGGTGTTGTTATATTGTTGACTTTGGAAACCTCTACCTGCATTTCTTCCAAAGTAACCCCTACTACCTCTGCCTCTGAAATTACCTCTTTGATTTCTGCCACCTCTTCCTCTTGCATTATAGTTTTGACTGTATCCATTATTACTCTGAGTATTATGCCAACAATCATTAGCTAAGTGATTTGTCTTACCACAAATCCAGCAAGCTTTGCCTCCATCTTTGTTATTCCTGCCTCTTCCTCTACCTTTGCCACCTCCTCTTCCTCTTAGGAAGTTGGATTGACTAGTTGTGCCTTCATCTTCATTTGCTTGTTGCTTTCCTTTGCTATTCTTCTTCTTGTCCTTTGAGTACATTGCATGACCTGCACTCTTGTCACCATCTCCTTTAACATCGTGCTCAAATGTTAGCATATGACCTAGCAACTGATTTAAATCAGGAGTGAAATGATCAAGTGATAACTCTGTAGACAAAATGAATGGCTTCCATTTGTCATCACCTCTTAAACCTGTAAGAATTTGCCTTACCAATTTATCCTCCTCAATGTCTTCATCAACAGCTCCTAAAGCATCTGCAATATCTTTCATTCTTGTCACATAGTCTGAAATGGATTGAGAAGCCTTCTTCTTAAAGGTGGTAAACTCTGCCCATAAGGATGCCTTCCTTGACTTAGTAGTATTCTGGAAATGCTCCTCCAAAGCATTCCAAATATCAGTTGCACTTTCAAGACCTCGAATATGAGGTAACAAGTAATCATTGACTGCCATATATATAATGCTCCTAGCCTGAGCATCTCTTTTCATCCAATTCTTCAAATCTGCTAACTCTTCCCTAGTTGGAACACTAGGATCTCTGAAAACTGGCTTCTCTTCTTCTCCTGTGATGTAAGCTATTAAATCTTTACTCATAAGATGAGCTTCCATCCTCATTGACCATGCAGGATAGTTTTCCCTATCCAATTTCTCTATCTGAAGAGAATCTCCCATCTTCCTTCTACCTGTGTATTGAAATCTTCAAGCTTTATAAATGATATATGTACCTTTGCTTCAAATTAGACTCCTTTTGTCTTTCTGGATGTCGTATGGTCTCCTCCTCAAGCTCTGCCTTCAAACTTTCACTTTCTAGTTCTTCAGTTATTGAATTTCTTGAATCTGCAGCAGTCGAGATCCTCCTTTCCTTGATTTTGATGTCTCTTGCTCTGATACCACTGATGGAGAGTGTTAATCTCCAAAAGAACAACCTAATCTTGTGATTAGAGCACCTCTATATCAAGAGTAAGTCAAAACCTTTGCCAAATTAGAGGTCCAATCTCCAAATTATCAAAAGTTGAAAAATTCTGTGAAGAAGATAAAACACAGAAAGTCTGCTGCACAATTTCTTCTCATTGACCTATCAAACATGTAAAGTTTTCTATGAAATTTTGTATGGAGTGTCATCTAGAAGTTGCGCACCTCCTCCAAGTTAAATTTCTTTAAAAGGTTTAGTATAACTTGAGAAATCAACTTCACAAGTTACCTATGTCCAAATCTATACTTCTGAGAAGTCGATTTGACACCCCTAACTTCTTAACTTCAATTCTCTCAGTACAAAACCCGTTTAAGCAAATGCTTCTAGCCACGAGAAGCTTACCTTCCAACTTAAAGATTAAGTGCTTGCTTCCACAAAACTTTAAACTGTGGAGTGAGAACTGAGCAAAATATTAAGATCAAAATTTGCGCCTGTTTCAGAGAACTGTGAACACTCAACACATATGAATGTTCCTACTAACAATTCTCCTAACCTGTTTACAATTAGGCTCTGAAACTTAAGTTATAGACTCATTAACTATGAACTTAGATATCCTCAAAAGTATTTCACAAATGATTTACCACAGACGGAGCAGACACAAAAAGATCGGGCGCAATATTTCTTCAATTACTCAGAAAGTTACAGTTGAGTGATGAGAGGAAACTCAACTAACTTTTCTCATGTCTCATGACATCTAATTTCACCTTTTCTTGACTTCTATCTATTCTTCCATATGCTCTCATATGTTCTTCTCATACGCCTCGACATTTCTAGGATATATATATAGAGAAATTTGTACAAGTCTATGATTGATCAAAGATCTAAAATGAACTATCACTATACTAATGTACATATGTGTACATTCCTCATATCCTCTGAATGTATCCTTCTTCCAAGCTTCATGAACTGACTCTTCCTTCATTCTTTAGACTTCAAACATTCAATTGGTGATTGATCTGCACCAACAGTTCTTTCCTTCTGCTGCAACCTGTGAGCTTAAAGGATAAAGGATAATACCTTGTGAGGATACTTTTGAAGTAACCTTTTGATGCCTTGTGTCTTCAAATGCTTCACCTTTGAAAATTTAATGGAAAACTTTACAAAACTTCTCGTATCTTTGTCGTCTTCTGCTCTCGAGAATCTTTCTGCTCTGATACCACTTGTTAATGTATGAAACACCACAAGAAATAAATTAATGTGACACTAGAACACCTCTATGGTCACCATTAACTCATTGCCACTCCAAACTTTGAGAAATGATAGCCTAAAGTGAGAACTTTGCTTCTACAGAAATTCCTAGTCACCGAAATGACATACCTTCAGTATTTTGCTAATTTCTCCTAGCTCAAGTATTATTTCTCCATGAAACTTTACAGGATGAAACTAGAAGAG
>CM035411.1:189766296-189768796 GCA_020310875.1 Ceratopteris richardii | reverse complement strand
TCTATCTATCTTTTTATCTATGTATCTATCTATTTATCTATCCATCTATCTATCTATCTATCTATCTATTTATCTATGTATCTATGTATCTATCTATCTATCTATCTTTCTATCTAGCTATCGATTTATCTATCCATGATGTTGATATATTTAGTTAGTGATGTGTGTGAACACACTAGGACCGCTGGGGAACTTTTTTCCCTGTTTAGGAGGTTTTTTTCCCTCGGCTTGTATATATGCCTATTGCCCTAATGGGCTACTTATCTTTGTACATTCTCTAGTAATACGTTCAGTATTGTGTGTTGTGCTCAAAGCTTCTTCTTCTTCCTTGTGTTGTTTGCGTGCTTCCGCAAATGGCTAACTCCAACAATTGGTATTAGAGCACGTCGTCGCTTCATCTAGGGTGCCGTTGACACTCCTCCGATTGCAGTCTCAGAATCGCACGAATTTTGGTGAGCATACTCAGCATGTTTTTGAGATCAAAACTGCTTTGCTCTGTGCTGCCAAAATCACGATTTGAGCTCGTTTTGGCCTCTGAATGCACTATCAGAGCGCTTGTGTAGGCTATTTCATCTTTTTGTGCCAAAGGTATACATGAGTTTCTGTTCGCCAGTATAAGCGTCTCAAAGTCTGCTACAAGTCTAGCGGAATTCGTCTAGGTAGTTTTGTTCAACTTTTTGAGATATAATCAATTATTTGCATCAAGGTATTTTAGTCATCGGCCATGGCTGAAAGTAGTGATGTATTCCGTATGTTGGCTGTTGAGGATAAGTTGGATGGTACCAACTACCCGTTATGGGCTTATATGATGCGACATGTGTTGGTTGCAAAAGGACTGTGGAACATTGTGCAGGGTGTCAAAAACCGTCCTATCACACCTGCAACTGTTACAACTGCAGGTATTGAAGCTGATGCAGAAGGTGTCGAAGATGATGATATTCTGCATATTCCTGTTTGTGCTACGGTTTCTGCTTCACCTAATGTAGAGCAGATTCACTGGGATGGTAGAGATGCCCAGGCACATGCATTGATAGCTTTGTTTGTGAAAAGTGCCATTATTCCTCACATTCGCTCTTGAAGAACATATAAGGATGCTTGGGATACACTTACCACATTGTACCAAGCTAGGAATGAGGCTCGTGTTGCTTACCTCGAAAAACAGTTGGAGAGTGAGCACATGAATGAAGGCGATTCTATGGGCAGTTTCCTAAGGAAGATTAAAGATTTGAAGGAACAGTTGATTTTTGTTGATGAGGTTATACCAGATAGCTCACTTGTGCAGACCGTTCTAAATGGTCTTCCTGATTCATATCAGAGTTTTGCTTCTACTCTTCGGTTGATGATGAAAGGCAATCGGAATGCCTTATCATTTGAGGAGTTAGTCTCTGTTCTGTTGCTGGAAGATCAGTCCAGGCAACAGGTCCATTATGCCAGTTGCAGATCAAGCTTTCTTGGCTAGTCAGAAGGGCAAAGGAAAATGGAGCTCTTCAAGTAATAAGCAAAAATCTGCTAATTTTGCATATTCGAAGAAGGAAGATAAAGATGAGAAGAAATAAAAAAATCAGAAATTGTTTTGTAAGTACTGTGAAGGGAATGATCATATCATAAAGAACTGTCCAAAACTGGCTGCTAAAGAGGCAAAGAAGAAATAGGCTAGAATGCCATTGTTGCAGAGGCCTCTACACCAAAAACAGAGTCTGCTAATCTTGTGTAGGAAGAAGAATGGGCGTTTACTACTGTCTCCAATTTCGACCCATCTTCTCATGAGTAGTGCATGTCTATAGTAGACTCAGATGTTTGGTATTTTGACAGTGGAGCAACCAAACATATTACCTTGCAACGTAGTTTCTTCTCTTCACTCGAGCCTGCCCCTACAGGGAATATTGTTACATGCACCAACAACTCCTCTTATCCTATTATGGGAGTTGGTAAGATCATTTTGACTATTGCTGATGGTAGTTCTTTCATTTTGTCAGATGCTTTATTTGTGCTAGGGATCAAGAAGAACGTGTTATTAGTTTCTGCATTAGCCAAGATTGGCTTGGTTGTGAAATTTTTTGATGACAGGTGTAGAGTTCATGATCTGTCAAATGGCGATGTGATTATTGCTTCTGGCATTTTATGTCATGGGCTATATAAGCTCATTGACTATGAAAGATCTGTAAATGATTTGGCATGTGCAGTAAATGATTCTCAGGCTATGTCAGATGCAAAGCTTTGGCATGCATGCTTTGGTCATCTGAATTTTGTTAGTTTGCTATGCCTGCAGAAATCTGAAATGGTGTCCTCTTTGCCCAAACTTGAGGCACCTGGAAAACATGTTTGTGAAGGCTATATTTTGGGCAAAATGCAGCATTCGTCCTTTCCAAAAGATGGTTCAGTTCGGGCTAATAAGAAATTGCAGCTTGTACATAGTGATGTCTGTGGTCATATGCAGACACCTTCTTTTGGGAATTATCTTTACTACGTGACTTTCATCGATGATTTTTCCAGGCATGCA
>CM035411.1:189728796-189753796 GCA_020310875.1 Ceratopteris richardii | reverse complement strand
AGAAAGGAAGAGCTAGAAGCTTTGAAGCTATGGCAGAAGAGAGATGCAAGTGCAAGAGCTTATATATATAACACTATTACAGATCATTTGTTACCACATATCAGAGGTTTAGAGACAACTGAAGATATTTGGAATGCTTTGGAGGATCACTTCCAAAACACTACTAAAGCTAGGAAGGCTAGCTTATGGTCAGAGTTCACCACATTCAAGAAAAAGCAAAATCAGAGCATTAGTGATTATGTCACTAAGATGAAGGACTTGGCAGATAGCCTTGGATCTATTGATGAGGATATTGAAGATCATAGGTTGATAGCACAATTACTTGCAGGGTTAAGAGGTGATGAAAGATGGAAGCCTTTTGTACTTTCAACAGAACTCTCATTAAATCATTATGTGCCAGAATTGAATCAATTACTTGGATTGATGCTCACATTTGAGCAAGACTTGAAGTCAGATGGAGACAAAGGGCAAAGTTCTGCAATGTACATGAAGAACAAGAAGAAAGGAGATAAAGGTAAAGCAAAGGATGAAGAAGAGTCAACAACTCAAGCAAATTATGCAAGAGGAAGAGGTATTGGCAGAGGTAAAGGTCGAGGAAATGGAAGAGGTAGAGGTAATCAGAACAATAACAAGAAGACATGTTGGATTTGTGGATTGAGCAATCATCTAGCATATGATTGTTGGCATAATCAACAAGGATCAAGCCAAAATCAAAACAACAATGGCAGAGGAAGAGGTGGAAGATTTCAGAATCAATTTCAAAGAGGAAGACAGAATTCAAGAGGAAGTTATGGTAGAGGTGGTGGAAGAAATTGGAATCAGAATCAGCCTTACAATACCACATATTACAATTATGCAAATGATACACAGAATGACATTCATACAACATTGATGATGAATTCAGTAAGTCCATCAGAGAAGGAGGATCTCAAGGTATTTTATATTGACTCTGGTTGTTCAAATCATTTGTCAGGTAATATAGAATTATTGTCAGAATTGGAAGAAGGCAATTCAAGTCATACAGTACAAACAGGTGATAATACAAAACATAATGTGCATTCAATTGGAAAGGTGAAGTGCAGGAGTGGAGCTGATTTGTTAACAAATGTTTTGTATGTTCCAACAATACCAAAGAATCTGATTAGTGTTGGACAAATAGTGGAAAAAGGTTTTCAAGTCAGATTTACAAATGAAGGGGTATTTGTTGAAGATCCAGAGGATGCCTACAATCCCATTGTTTGTGGTAAGAAGGAAGGTAGACTTTTTACTCTCAAAGTGCAAGGAAATGTTGGTCAAGCTCTAATCACACATGGTGATGAAGTAATTACAGAGTTAGACCTTTGGCATAAGAGATTGGGACACTTCAATGAAAGAGGAATCAAAACTATGGTGGAGAACCAATCTGTAATGGGGCTACCAAATGTGAAAAGTCAACATATGATATACAAGTGTGAAGCTTGTCAGATGGGAAAAGCACACAGATTACCATTTCAGAAGAAAGGTTTCAAGCATGATGGTTTGCTTGAACTCATACATACAGATGTATGGGGACCAACAAAAGAAGGATCAATAAATGGATCTAGGTATTATGTTCTGTTTATTGATGATGCTACAAGGTGGATAACTCTTTATGTTCTAAAAGAAAGATCAGAAGTATTTGGAGCATTCAAACATTTTCATGCTTATGCAGAAAGAGTTACAGGTCAAAAACTCAAGAGGTTAAGGTCTGATGGAGGGGGAGAATACTTCTCCCAAGAGTTTAATGACTATCTTTGGAATGCAGGTATCAAGAGAGAGATAACTTGCAGGTATACACCTCAACATAATGGGGTAGCAGAAAGGAGAAATAGAACATTGGTTGAATTTGCAAGAGCAATGTTAAAAGAAAAGAATTGCCCTAATTATCTTTGGGCTGAGGCTGTAAATACAGCTACATACCTTGTGAATAGACTACCATGTGGAGCTTTGAATGGTATGACCCCTTATGAAGCTTGGTGGGGTAAGAAACCAACACTTGATCATTGTAAAGTGTTTGGGTCAATTGCCTATGCTTATGTGCCATCACAACTTAGACATAAGCTTGAACCAAAGGTAGAAAAATATGTGTTTATTGGGTATGATGAAAAGAAAATGGGTTATAGGCTATGGAGTCCTTTAACTAAACATTTTATTGTTTCCAGAGATGTGACCTTTGATGAACAGAAGAGTTGGTATGCAGATAAAGATTGTGATCTTGAAACATTTGAAGAAGAGATAAGAAGAAGTGCAAGAGGTAAGTCACATATGCAGATAGATGGAGATGAAGAACATATGCAAACAAGCACATCAAGAGTTGGATCGTATAGAGGAAATGAAGATGGACCAATATTTGATGAAGAAGTACATCCAGATATACATGAAGAGTGTGAACCAAGAAGATCAACCAGAATGAGGAAGCAACCTACAAGGTATTCCTATGATACTTCTTACTTGACTCAGAAAAATTATGCTTACATGGTTAAGGAAGATGAAGAACCTCAAAGCTATGATGAAGCAAAGGGTAAGAGACAATGGGAAGAAGCAATGAAGGAAGAGTTTGATGCACTTGAAGAAAACAAAACTTGGGAACTTGTTCCAAAGCCTAATGGTAAGAAAGTGATTGGAAATAAATGGGTTTACAAAATTAAGAAGCATGCAGATGGAAGAATAGCCAGATACAAAGCTAGATTGGTGGTTAAAGGCTATGCTCAAACTTTTGGCATAGATTATGATGAGACATTCAGTCTTGTGGCAAAGATGTCAACCATAAGGACAATCATTGCCATTGCAGCATCAAAAGGATGGACATTGAGTCAATTGGACATTAAAAATGCATTTTTGAATGGATATATATCAGATGAGGTGTACATGGAGCAACCTCAAGGGTTTGCAGATCACAAGTTTCCAAATTATGTTTGCAGGCTGAGAAGAGCACTTTATGGTTTGAAGCAAGCTCCAAGAGCTTGGAATTATAGACTTGTAAAGTATCTTAATGATCTTGGATATCAAAGTTCAAAGGCAGATGCAAGTTTACTTATCAAAAGAATAGATGAAGGTATGATCTACATTTGTATTTATGTAGATGATATTATAATTACAGGTACCTCAAATGAAGGAATCAAGGAGGTGAAGAAGTTACTTGAGAGAGAATTTAAGATAAGTGATCTAGGAAAATTGTCATATTTTCTTGGAATGGAAATCACTTATGCAGAACATGGCATATATGTATCACAAGAAAGGTATCTCTTGAATCTTCTAAAGAAGTTTAACATGGAGAATTGCAGAGAGGCATCAACACCACTAGAGGTCAATCATAAACTCAGTAGATATGATGGTGCAGAGTTCAAAGACATGAGGAAGTATCAATCTTTGGTGGGAAGTTTAATTTATGCTACACTAACAAGGCCTGATCTTAGTTATGCAGTGGGTGTTCTTTCTCAATTCATGCATTGTCCAAAGGATCCACATTGGATTGCAGGTCAAAGAGTTCTTAGATATATCAAAGGGACTTTGAAAGAAGGATTGTATTATCCTTTTACATCAAATATAAGATTGAGAGCCTATAGTGATTCAGATTGGGCAGGAATTCAGGATGATAGAAGATCTACTCATGGCTACATGATATACATTGGAGATAAGCTTGTGAGTTGGTGTTCAAAGAAACAACATACAGTGGCCTTGTCATCAACAGAAGCTGAGTATAAAGGACTTGTGGAAGCAGCAAAAGAAGTAATATGGATGCAGACATTATTCAAAAGCTTGGGAATTGATCAATGTTGAAGCTCAAAGTCAAGGACAAAGCATGGAAGCACATCAAAAGGTGGACACACAAGGAAAGAGAGCAAGTAGGGAGCTCCAAGAAGTGTATGTCAAATTTTCAGAAGAATCCCCTACAAAAATAGTGATTTCCATCACTAAAAACCATTGTAAATACCATTATCTATTTTTAGTAACTCCATTTTGTTCAAGCCGAGGAGTCCTCGAGCTTGAGGAGTATTAGAAGTACCATCGTACCAATTCTCATAATTTTTAGACTTCGTTTGAGCCCTCAAATAAGCCCTGGAACCTAATTTTTAACTAGACCGGACACTAGGTCTGGACAGGGCCAAAACTAGTCAAAAAACTATAAAAAGAGCTAGAGAGCTCATTTTTGAGGTTAGCTTGTTAGAGAATAGAACTTTTGTAAGAGAACTCTTTTGCAATCTAAGCTCTCCATTGTTCCTCTCTTTGATCTTACTTTGTGCGCGTGTGTGTGTATGTGTGTGCATGTTTGTGTGCTTTCACTCACGCACTTGTGCCTTCACTTGCTCGTGGTCTTCATACCAGTCCTCACGTCTCCGCGGATTGACAAGTAAAGGAGGTGGTGCTTACGCTTGAGCTACACCAAATTTTGGCGCCGTTGCCGGGGAGAGAGCTTCGAGGACGAGCGTTGTGATGGTAAGATCGTAGATTTGCGACGTTGGAAGGTAAAAAAACTGTCAATTCAGTTCATTTTCTGTTTTTTCCTCTTCATCTTCATCATCATCATCATCTCCACCTTCTTCCATCTTCTTCTTCATAGAAAATTCTTGTTTTTTAGTGCATTTTCACCATCTTCATACCATTTTTCATGCATTATGGTGTGGGAAGGAGTTAGGAGAAGCAAGGGAGAGCAAGCGCTGTGTTTTTTTTCATGATTTTCTGCTCATACGAAGCTCGCCATAGCCGGCGCTCAGAAATTTGAATTTCCCACCAAAAAACACGATTCTGTGATGAAAATCGCGATTCTGTGAAAATTCAAAATTTTTTGAAAAATCACGATTTTCTGTTTTCCCGCCTAAAAGTTGACTGAAAAAATCACGATTCTGTAATTGTGCTCAAAATCGCGATTCTCACAAATCACGATTTTCAGTCAAAAAACACGAATTTGAGAAAACACGATTCCCTACTCAAAATCGCGATTCTCAAAAAATCACGATTTTCAGTAAAAAAAAACACGATTTTGTGAAAAAAGACGATTCTGTGTAATCACGATTTTTTTTGCTCAAAATCGCGATTTTCTAAAAACACGATTTTGTGCTCAACATCGCGATTTTCATGCCAAAAACACGATTCTGAGAAAATACGATTTTCAGTGGGCTCAAAATCGCGATTCTCACAAATCACGATTTTCAGCCAAAAACACGATTTTGTGCTCAACATCGCGATTTTCAAAAACACGATTTTGTGCTCAACATCGCGATTTTCAAAAACACAATTTTGTGCTCAACATCGTGATTTTCTGAGTCTCAACATCGCGATTTTCTGAGTTCACAATATCGCGATTTTCTGAGCCTCAACATCGCGATTTTCTGAGCCTCAACATCGCGATTTTCTGAGCCTCAACATCGCGATTTTCTGAGCCTCAACATCGCGATTTTCTGAGCCTCAACATCGCGATTTTCTGAGCCTCAACATCGCGATTTTCTGAGTCACAACATCGCGATTTTCTGAGCCTCAACATCGCGATTTTCTGAGTCACAACATCGCGATTTTCTGAGCCTCAACATCGCGATTTTCTGAGTTCTCAACATCGTGATTTTCTGAGCCTCAACATCGCGATTTTCTGAGCCTCAACATCGCGATTTTCTGAGTCTCAACATCGCGATTTTCTGAGCCTCAACATCGCGATTTTCTGGAAGTTCACAAAATCGCGATTTTCTCCAAAGGTCCTGTTTGCCTGTTTTGACCCCCAGGAGCCTGAATTGGCATAACTTTCTCATCCAAAGCCCATTTTTTGAGCTCTATAGCTCGTTAGAAAGCTCGTTTCAAGAATAACACGTTGATTTTGAGGTAGGATAATTTGAAGTAGACCCTCAAGTGGGACTAGGGAACCAAGGGGACTCCATAGAATTTTGAACCATACCAAGGGGAAAATTTGGACTCTTGACTAAAGCTTATGAACCTGAGATCTGGTAGACACTTAGGCAAGGATAAACAAAGCATTAGATCTTCTGAGGCTAGTGTCAACCATACATCCAAGTTTTGGGCACAACAAATAAGTGGTCATCTTTTACTAAGTTCAGACACAAGTGATTCAGAAATGTCTTTTAGTATGGGAAAACCTGCAGGTGGCTCAGGGACTACCCATCTACAAACACCAGAAGGTCCCTATAAGACACAGTTGGAATATATTCGGACCAACCAATTAGGTGCTCGCATCTATGAGGATGGTCTGAGGCGATCAGTGGTCCAACTCAAAAATCTAGATCAATCCTTTGGACTTGAACACCCGGTGGTCAAGTTCGAAGAGGGTTCATACATTGATAAGGAAGGAACCATGTATGTGGTCACCAACCTACCAGATAGGACGGATGAGTTTGGAAATGTCATTCCTGAGAATGAAATAGGAGACCTAGAACAAGGAAATGTAGGACAAGGACCCCAGACTCCTAGAGGTAAGTCAGTTTTGACCCAAGTGATCACTCCGGACTGGATCCCTCAAGACAACAAAAGCATAGAACTATTTTTGAATAGAGAAACAGAGGAAGCCTTTTGGAGATTCAAGCCAGATCAACCTAGCCAATTGGGCATAGTCATCATCTACGAGTTCAAGGATCCAGAGATGCCAGGCAAAGTTGTTTACCTGGATAACACATCAGAGAAAATTTTCTTGGTAACAGAACATGATAGACATGCATATACTTGGAAGAATGAATTGATTTTCCCCCCACCAAGATCCAATGTTTCCCGTGGCCTCCAAGGTGTAGGATCTTCCCATGCTCATGAAGCCCAGAGAGAAAGAACTAGAGAGAGACCTGAGGCAAGTTTTGCACACACCGTGGGCAGGAATAGATCAGGATTTGAAAATGAAAGCCCTGAAAGAGAGAGATATCAAGCACATAGGCAAAAAAGAGATGAACATGATTTTCCATTGCCTAGACCCCGAGAGCACCCAAGAACCCTTAGACCCACTCAAGTGATCAAGGCAATGAAGAATTATTTTGACGGGTCAGGAGATCCTTATGATCATGTGGCCGAGTTCAAACAAGTGTTAAGAGCTGAACACGTTGAGGATTTATTCACCCAATACGAGGCATTTGGTTTGACTCTTAAGGGCACTGCCTTGGCTTGGTTTCAACCATTGAGTAGTCGCAACTATCGCGATATAGGTCAACTGCTAGACGAATTCATTGTAGAATTTTCCAAGAGTGGTATCAGGCATAACACATCATCCTTGATCCACAGTTTCAAGCAGACACCCCAAGAAACAGTGCGACTAGCAGGTAGAAGGTTCAGACAGTACCTAGAAAGATGCCCTGCTCCCGAGTTACCCACACCAGCCAAACAAGTGGCTTTGTTCTTAGATGGCTTACTGAGCACAAAGTTAAGATCATATGTATATTTGAAAGAGCCTAGATCCATAGAAGAGTGCGTGCGGACATGCATTGACATAGAAGATAACTTGGGTGAGGAGTTAGGATTGTCCAAACTCTACAAAGATTCGGATAGTTCTACTAGTCATACTTCAAAGATCTCCACAGAAATAGAAGAGATAGCTGAGCAAGTTGCCAAGAAGCTGGGAGTCCAAAATAAACAAACACAGAGAGTCACTCCAGTGAATCGGTGTTATACTTGTGGGGGCGACCACATGGCTAATGTATGCCCAATGCAAAACCAAAACATTAGAGAAAGGAATGCTCCATATTGCACTATTGAGAGAAAATACACAAACCACACGGCTCAAGATTGTCCCTACAATAGGCAGGCTGTTAGACAGAATTATCAGCAACCTTACCCACAAGGTAGATATCAGAACCAATACCAACAGCCATATTATAGACCACAACAGCAATATCAGGTACCATATAGGCCACAACCTGTCTTGGGGAACCAACCACCAGCTCCAGCCAACGTGATTCCAGTCAAATATGCTGGGGGAGAAGAAAATCCAAATAGAGCATTGGTGCCACTAACCCCATTGATACCAGATAATGACTCTCATGCTCATTGTTCAGACTACTCCCATGAAGGTAGTCCACATGCGTATTACACAGAGTCACCTGAACATAGTGAGATTTACTCGTATCAATATGAGGCACCACCTATGGAGCAAAATTGGGAGCAAGAATACTCCAATGTCATGTACACAAATCCTAACCCTAGGCCCCAGTTGAGACAAATGAGACCACAAGCCCCTAGAGGATCTTGTTTTAGATGTCAAGGTGATCATTTCATTCGTGACTGTCCCCACCCACCATCTCCGAGTCAAGGACAGGCTATCACAATACAGGCTTTTTGTCGTGATTGCGGAAAAGACCATCTCCCCAGAGATTGTCCAAGAAACCCCTCCAGTGCACCCAAGATTACACCCATTAATGTGGTAGGCTTAGTGGCAGATTCAAGTTCAAGTAGTAGCAATGTGGCTCCTATACAAGTTGTCACTAGAGCACAAGCCTTAAAACAGGATAAACCAGTAGAACAATCAGAGTCGAGTGAATCGGGAGAGCCTAGTAAGAGGAAAACAAGAACATGGAAGGATACCAGAGAGAAGGCCAATCGCAAGTGGAATAAAAAGTTATCGGAACTAGAAGAAAGCTTAAAAGAAGCGAAAACAAAAATAGAAGACATTGTATCTCAAAGCCCCTCGCATGCCGAAACTCCATCCACTCCACCTCATCCCACCCCACCACCCATTGTAAATAGACCACAACCAGGGTCTGTTCTTGTAGATCCAACCCCAGAAGGCTTGGACATGATGTTCAAGGCCTACCAGGCTCGACTTCAAGAAGGGCCTACAGCTGCAAACCTAGACAAGAGTTACCCTAGAGCGGACTTAGAGATTGAACGGATGAAAATGTGCATGAAAATGGTAGAACAAGCTCAAGATATACTTGAGACTAGTCAAAAGTTCAATCAGACAAACTCTGTCAAAGGGGATTTGCATTTCCAGGGCTTACTAGAACGATTAGAACAGTTGGTAAACAAACCACAAGTTTCTTTACCTCCACAGGCTCAACCAGTTAATGAAAGAGGAAGCTCACCACCAATGGGAGCTTATGTTCCTAATTCCACGGATCCAGGAATACCTCCTTCAATTCAACAGTACTCTCAAGAATTCTTGCGGGAAATACAAGAAGAGAAATGGGGCAAGGAGAAGGGTAATTCCCCTCCTATTCCTGAGATTGATGATCTTCATGATCAATTTCCCCAAGACATTCCATCTATTTACGGGGATGAAGCAGAACAACAAGAAGACGAAAGGTTAGATTTTGAATCTAATACCTTAGAAGAACTGCCTCAATTTCCAGGCCCATGGGAATCTGAATCTCTCCAGATTAGAGCTCCCACAATACTAGTAAGAAATGACGACTCAGTGGTTCCAAGGAACACAGATGTCGTGAAGAACACTAAGGTTCAGTGTCATCTCACTGTAGAAGAGCTGCTCAAAGCAAAACCTGAGCTTTGGAATCATGTGAAGGATCAGGTTCTAGAACTTGATTCCAACATGCCAAAAGCAGGCTCCAAGCAAAGGGTACCAGAGATACCTCTAGACAAAATAGGGGACATGTGTGAGGGTGAAGAAGGTAATACTTATCTTCCAATCACCTACCAAGGTTACACAACCAAAGCAATCATAGATTCAGGTGCTGGTGTTGCTATTGCGACCACCTCCTTGTGGAAGCAATGGGGCAAGCCCACATTAAGACCAACTAGAATGAAGCTTCAAATGGCTGATGGTCATTTTGAAAGACCTCTAGGATTGCTAGAAGGGATCACTCTAACCACTTGTGGTGTAGAGTTTGAGCATACATTTGCTATATGTGACTTTGAGAAAAATAATGTCTATGAGATGATCCTAGGAAGACCCTTCCTACGACAATTGCAAATAGTACAGGATTGGGGAACTAACTCCTTGTACTTACAGCACTTAGGGGTCACCACCAAGGTCAATTTGAAGGATTACACCTTCAGAGATGTACCACCCCTACAGTGGAATTCTATCCACAAAGCGAAAGAAGATTCCATCTCTGTGCATTCTGAAAGTTCACCTGATCCATCATGGCTGCATGAAGATACTCATTTGTGGATGTGCAAGGTCGCAAAGGAAGAGGAAAAACGTTTAAAGGCAAGAGAAGAAGGAACTTCGCTAGGAGATAGACCAGTTAGAGACCCAGCCTACACACCGATGATCTTTCCAGATGAGGAGTTTGAGCCTCATGGCTGGCCAGAAATCTTAGCCACCATGGACATTGCTGTCAATGAGGAACAGTGGACACCTCATTGTGATGAGGAGGGTTATGATATATCAGTGTTCATGTGTCAACCCTTGCTAGAAGAATGTGACCCTGGTGATGTTATAGAAGAAGAAGAGAATGACGATGATCTGGAGTCTATTGTGATGGATAGTTGCTTTAACTCAGAGCAGCACTATCTAGAAGATATAGGAGTGTTCACCCAGAAAGAAGAAGAACCTCTCTCAAGTATTAAAACAGTAAACTCAAAGGATGGAAGTGAGAGTAGTCAAAAGAAAAAGAAAAGAAAAGCAGTGAAACAAGAAGAGGAGGAATCATTGTTTGAAGTACCAGAAAACTTCAAGAAATATGAAGTTGACGACCGCAAAATTTTGGTACGAATGCCTAAGAGAGAGGCCATCATAGGAGAATCATATGATAATAAAGAAAAGACCAAGAAGATTGTAGTGACCATGGAAGAGAACGAAGAGAGATGCACATATATAGGAGATGACCTAAGTGCAAGAGAAGAAATGGAGCTCATAGCTCTATTAAGGGAATATAGGGATGTGTTTGCATGGCACTATAGAGACTTGAAAGGGGTAGATCCAAGAATTTGCTCTCATACTATCCCCATGACTGCTGATGCTAAGCCCACCAAACAGAAGCCCTACACATATAATGATACCTATGCAGCCAAAATAAAAGAAGAAATTGATAGGTTGATTGAAGCTGGATTCATCTATGAGATTGAGCATACCGAATGGGTGTCCCCCATTGTTGTGGTACCCAAGAAGAACGGGAAGTTGCGAGTGTGTATTAACCTTAAAAAAGTTAATGCCGCTACGATTAGAGATAGTTATCCACTTCCAATCACAGAACACCTATTGGAGCGTGTTGCAGGCAAGGAATTTTATAGCTTCCTTGATGGATTTTCAGGTTACAATCAAGTAGCCATTGCCCTAGAAGATCAACACAAAACATCTTTTGCTACAGAGTGGGGAATCTTTGCATTTCGTGTGATGCCATTTGGGCTCACCAATGCACCTGCAACATTCCAAAGGCTCATGTGTCATGTCTTCAAAGAGTTCTTGCGAAAGAGCTTAGAAGTGTATGTGGATGATTTATGTGCTCATTCCCAAGAAAGAAGGTTTCACATCCCTGAGCTCAGACAAATCTTCAACAAGTGCAGAGAATATCGAGTGTGTCTGAACCCAGAAAAGTGTGTGTTTATGGTGCGTCAAGGTAAAATCTTAGGTCATATTGTTTCTAAGAATGGAATCTCAACAGATGAAGATAAGGTACGAGCCATAGCGGAGCTACCAAGGCCAAGGAATATTAAAGAGGTACAAGCCTTTATGGGCCATTGTGGATACTACCGTAGGTTTATCCACATGTACGCGATCATAGCTAGACCCCTTTATGCCTTGTTGTCTAATTTTGAGTGGAACGACGAATGCGAGAATTCTTTCAACGAACTGAAGAAACGTTTGTGCACGGCACCAATACTCACCACTCCTGATTAGAATAAACCCTTCCATGTCCATGTGGATGCATCCAATCATGCCATAGGATGTGTGCTAGCACAACCCACAAGTGAAGGAAACTTAGATTTGCCCATAGCATATGCTAGTAGACAGCTCACTACAGCTGAACGGAACTATACCACAACTGAGCGAGAGGGCTTAGGCATGGTATATGCTGTGAAGAAGTTTAGACACTATTTATTGGCCAACAAGTTCAAGTTTTTCACTGATCATCAAGCTTTGTTATATTTGGTCAATAAACCTTGCAATACTGGACGCTTAGTAAGATGGTTCCTCTTACTAATGGAATATGACTTTGAAGTTGTTGTCAGGAAAGGTAGAACCCACCTTCGGGCAGATCACCTTTCTCGCATCACTTCAGGAGAGTCACCACAAGGAGTGTCTGACGAATTACCCGATGCTTATCTGTTCAATTTAGAAGTTGTTCCTAAATGGGCAAATAAGTTGGTACCAGTCCTAACCTTTGGCCCCGCAAATAAGAATGTGAAAACATCACAAGAAGAAATTGTAAAATCACAAAAATATCACATATTAGCAGGAAGCATGTACAAACAAGATACTGAGGGTGTATTAGCTTGTTGTGTGGAGGATGATGAACATAGTAGTTGGCTGCAACAAGCCCATGAAGGAATGCTAGGAAATCACTATTCTAAACAACGAACATTGCAGAATCTAAAGCGTTTAGGAGTGTATTGGCCTAGCATGGACAAAGAAATACATGAGTGGATTAAGAATTGTCCAAGGTGCAGAGAGAGACCCCCAGTGGAGCATGCGACCCGTTATCAAGTGTCATTAATTCCAGATTGGAGTGCTCCATTGGTAGAGTTTATGAGATCGGGAAGATTACCCAAAGAGGCTAGTCTAGCAAGAAGACGAAGCATGAAGCAAGAGGCTCAAGGCTACGCCTTAGTAGGGGACAACCTATACCAGAGAGGCAAAGATGGTTACTTTAGACTATGCGTTCATGAATCAGACTATTTAAAGGTCTTAGAGACTGCACACAACGGTGTTGCAGGTGGACATTTTGGTCCTGATCGAGTGATCAAGACCATTCTATTCTCAGGACTTTGGTGGCCCACTCTTCATATGGACGCACATACCTATGTGAAGAAATGTGACACATGCCAACGTGCACAATATCCAGTGAGAAAAGACGAGATGCCCTTGAGGCCAATGATGGGAGGACGTGCATTTTCGAAGTGGGGCATAGACTTCATAGGTCCTATTAACCCCCCAGCTAGGAACTCCCATGCAGAGTACATCATTGTAGTCACAGATTACCTTACAAAGTGGGTAGAAGTCAAAGCCACAACAAAGAATGATGCTCAGACTACGGCTAAGTTCTTATTCGAGAATGTGTTCACGAGATATGGACTACCAATAGAGTTGGTGAGCGATAGAGGCACACACTTCTTGAATGAAGTCATTGAAAATCTTCTCCAAGAATTCTTGGTGATACATAAGAAATCTGCCCCCTATCACCCACAAGCCAACGAACAAGCCGAGAGTACCAATAAGATCCTCTGTAATGTATTGACAAAACTGGTAAATAATAAACGCTCTGATTGGGACAAACAACTTCATCATGTTGTTTGGGCTTATCGAGTTGCCTACAAAACGGTACTCAACGCCACCCCATTTCAGATGGTCTTCGGACAGAACGCTGTGCTACCATTAGATTTCTTAATCCCTGCCTTAAAAGTAGCACAAGAGTATGAGTGGAATGGGCATGAATTGTCCTCTAGGATCTTTGATCTCGAACGCTTGGGTGAGACGAGGCTACGAGCGGCAGCAGGCATCTACGCTGCAAAGAAGAGGCAAAAGGCATACTTTGATGCACACATCAAGGATAAGGGATTGAAAGAGGGAGATCTAGTGTTGGTATACACACTAAAACAACATGCCCGTAAGTTGGAAAAAAGAGGATACGGACCTATGATCATTAATAGAATTTCCACTAGTGGTGCAGTTCAATTGGCCACTCTAGAAGGAGATATCCTGCCAAGCTACATTAGTGGCTGTAGAGTCAAGCTATATCAAGAACCTCTCACTGAGGATATGCTAATGAGACTCAACACTGCTAAGAAGCGAAAAGATGAAGAGTTAAGAGTGAGAGAAGAAGCACAGGTAGAGGCCAGAGAGCGTATTAGGCGAAATAAGTTAAGGCGATTAGGCCTAGAAGTCAACTCAAAAGCCCCAAAATATCACATGGATATGTGTCAAAAGTCAGGCATAGCGACTTCTCATGTCACTGACCGAAGACCCTTTGTGACCATAGAGTTAGGACAAGGGAAGGGTGCAAGGACGGTGAAAGCATTGATTGACTCAGGTGCAGCAAGTAGTGCAGTTAGACTTTCCTACTGCCAAGACTTGGGGTTGAACATCAATCCCATAGAAGCTTATCTCATAGGATTGGGAGGTGTGGAAACCCCTTGTTTGGGCGAGGTGGAACTTCCCATCTACCTTCAAGATGTTCCAATGAAAGTCAAAGCGCTAGTATGTCAAGATGAGAACCTTACAGAACCACTTGTCTTGGGTCAAGATTGGATCTATGACCATGCAGTTAACTTAAACCTAAGAAGTCAAATTCTTCAAGTTTGGGTACATGAACAATGCATTACATTAGAATTAGAGAACTGCATGCTCCTAAATCATGGCACCACACACTCTCTTAGTTCTTCCAAGACTAATCATATGAAAGAAGATGTTGTATGTGTCAAAAGCTCTATGATGCAGAAGGAGTCAATCATGGAAGACCAGGTTCGAAGGCGGGTGGATCTTTCTTCTTCCCTAAAGAATCAAGTAGCCACAATAGTGAGTCCACCACACAAGCAAACACAACCGTTCACGACAACTGCTACAACAAATAGAAAGACACCATTCGATAAAAAAGCAGTTCCGAGCATGAAGCAGATATGGGTACGCAGAGGAGAGCAACCACCAACCTTGCCCCCACAAATTCCATCCATGCAAACCAACCAGCCCAGAAGACGAAGGAAGCAGCTCAGACAAGCTCAATCACAAGGTATCCAACAAGTTTGGGTGCCTAAGAAGTTAGTTGTAGCTCAACAAGGGCAATTACAGATGTGGGTACCTAAGAAGCTCCTCCATCCACAACAACCTTTGTTCTCCCACATGCAAAAGGTTTCAACAAAGAAGCCACGAAGAGAAAAGGGTAAGTACCACGTACAGAGACCAAAGGAAGATCAAATCAGCTCTTCAACATTAGTAGGAAGACATGCAAAAAGGATATGGGTTTGGAAGCCAAAAGTGCAAGTAGCCTCCACTGAACCAAAGTGTCAACCACACTGGATACCACAGTTCAGCAAGCATCCAAAGAGAAAGACGCCTGAAGTGACCTCTACAGTGCCAAATGATGTTCTAAAATGGACTCCAATAAGGAGGATTACATCAGTTCGCGACTCAATGGATACCTTCACCAAGGTCGGCATCAACCTCCACAAATAACACCGAAAGCCTCGACCGAGCAACAACCATGTGCTCCTTGCACAACCCTGTCTTTTGCACCATTCAGGTCATGCATTTCCAAAGTATGCATTAATATAGGGCCACATTACACGGCCGTGCATAGACACACTTGAGAATCCCACGCACAAGAGCACAGTGACATATGTCAAATATTTCTATTGATACTAACTTTTGTGTCCTTGTTTTGTGATATACTGTTCCTCAAAAAAAAAAAAAAAAAAAAAAAAGAAGAGGAGAAAGAAAAGCGGGAGAAAGCTTGTTCCTAGGTTTGGCTTATGAAACATGAATGAGTCATGCTTAGTTGAAGGTAGAGCTATTGATTACTGGGCATTTAGTAATTTGGATAGAAGTGTGTCTCGGCCAGCAGTGAGATTATTGCTGCCTTATCTGGCAGATGACAAGCATTTGGCATGAACATGGCATCTACGACTATGGTTTTCTCTTACCATGGTAGGAATGAAGAGCTTGAAGGTCCACAACTTGAGTGATGCTTAACTACTTCATGTACCAGAACATCCAAGGAGATATCTGCAAAGGGTAGTTCTAGAGGAGAAGACTCCTGCATATGGTGAGCTAAAGAGAATATGTGAAACTCAGCTTGGTGTAGTTTCCTGATGTTGCTTGCCAAGGAATATAAAGCAATTCAATTCTCAGTATTTCCTGAACCAGTATGGAACAGTAGCACTGGTGAATGGTCTATGTCAATCAGCATGGTTATCTCTTAGAAACTGGCACGTGTCCAATATTCCTCTGAGTGTCAATATAGGGAAGTGAACGTGCATGAGCCCAAGCTCAGAAATGCACATTGTTACTGACAAAGGTTGCTTTGAAAAGAGGAGAGGGGATCCACCACTCAAAAGATCTCATCAGTGGACAATCAACATGGACATTCATCAACAAGGTTCCATCCCAAAGGCCGAGTGTACAACACGAAGAGACAAACATCCATCAACCTTCTCCTTGGTAAGTATCTTTACTCTGGAAACACCATAACCATGATAGTTTAGGAAACCTCTTCGTCAGCATACCCTTGAGCACTTAGCTCAAGACCCGCAATTTTTGCACCATACTTCTTCCAATGCATTTTCCAAGTAAGCATGCGTAGGGCTACATTACAAGGCCGTGCACAAGGCACATACTTTTTTCAACCCAAGCACGAACACACTTACCCATCATTCATTATGGGTTATGAGTAGTTGGCATGACTGCTCTCAACATCATCTTTGGAAGAGCTAGCGGACATCTTGGGCACAACATCCATATCTCGGAAGCAAATTGAAGCCAGTAGTTGCTCCAAATCACTCTCGACAACCTCTTTTGAGCAACTTACAGTTTTGAAAGCTCACAACAACACATTCTTGCTGGAATCCAAGGAACCAGCTCATACAACGGATGGACACCACCTCTCAAAGCACTACATGGAACAGCCCTTCCAACAAGGGTCTGTCAGGGACGACAGACTCGAGAGGGGGGGGAGTGTTGAAGCTCAAAGTCAAGGACAAAGCATGGAAGCACATCAAAAGGTGGACACACAAGGAAAGAGAGCAAGTAGGGAGCTCCAAGAAGTGTATGTCAAATTTTCAGAAGAATCCCCTACAAAAATAGTGATTTCCATCACTAAAAACCATTGTAAATACCATTATCTATTTTTAGTAACTCCATTTTGTTCAAGCCGAGGAGTCCTCGAGCTTGAGGAGTATTAGAAGTACCATCGTACCAATTCTCATAATTTTTAGACTTCGTTTGAGCCCTCAAATAAGCCCTGGAACCTAATTTTTAACTAGACCGGACACTAGGTCTGGACAGGGCCAAAACTAGTCAAAAAACTATAAAAAGAGCTAGAGAGCTCATTTTTGAGGTTAGCTTGTTAGAGAATAGAACTTTTGTAAGAGAACTCTTTTGCAATCTAAGCTCTCCATTGTTCCTCTCTTTGATCTTACTTTGTGCGCGTGTGTGTGTATGTGTGTGCATGTTTGTGTGCTTTCACTCACGCACTTGTGCCTTCACTTGCTCGTGGTCTTCATACCAGTCCTCACGTCTCCGCGGATTGACAAGTAAAGGAGGTGGTCCAAAATTTGGTGTAGCTCAAGCGTAAGCACCACCTCCTTTACTTGTCAATCCACGGAGACGTGAGGACTGGTATGAAGACCACGAGCAAGTGAAGGCACAAGTGCGTGAGTGAAAGCACACAAAGATGCACACACATACACACACACGCGCACAAAGTAAGATCAAAGAGAGGAACAATGGAGAGCTTAGATTGCAAAAGAGTTCTCTTACAAAAGTTCTATTCTCTAACAAGCTAACCTCAAAAATGAGCTCTCTAGCTCTTTTTATAGTTTTTTGACTAGTTTTGGCCCTGTCCAGACCTAGTGTCCGGTCTAGTTAAAAATTAGGTTCCAGGGCTTATTTGAGGGCTCAAACGAAGTCTAAAAATTATGAGAATTGGTACGATGGTACTTCTAATACTCCTCAAGCTCGAGGACTCCTCGGCTTGAACAAAATGGAGTTACTAAAAATAGATAATGGTATTTACAATGGTTTTTAGTGATGGAAATCACTATTTTTGTAGGGGATTCTTCTGAAAATTTGACATACACTTCTTGGAGCTCCCTACTTGCTCTCTTTCCTTGTGTGTCCACCTTTTGATGTGCTTCCATGCTTTGTCCTTGACTTTGAGCTTCAACAATCAAGGTATACCCATCATTCATGGAGATAATATGAGCTCACTATATCTTGCAGAAAATCCTATATTTCATGCAAGGACAAAGCACATAGAAATACAGTATCATTTTCTCAGAGAAAAAGTAATGGAAAAGGAGATTGAAGTGGTGTACACTTCTACAAAAGATCAGATTGCAGATATTATGACAAAGAGCTTGGACGGAGTGAAGACAAGTAGATTCAAGGAGATGGCAGGAATAAAAGAGAAGAAGACTATATGAAGAAGTCAAAGCATGCTAATTAGTGATTGAGGGGGAGCTGTTGGGGCTTCACTCACTAATTAAGCATGGATATATATGAAGACATATGAAGACAGGAAGAAGGAAAGGAAAAGTATACAGAAACTTAAGCCTAAGTGAAGGGACAATTTCACTATTGTAAATTAGTGCAAATTAGAGTCTAGTTTTTTCATAAGATCTTCAAAACTTACGAGTTCGAGTCTAGGAGAATGTAAATCATAGGTATATAAGTTAATTTGAGACAAAAAATATGTAGAGAGAACTCAATTTTGTAATCTGAGTGAGTAGAGAAAAGTCGTGTCTTTTCTGAGAGAGATGTTCAGGAAAAACTTCTGAGTGTGAGAGAGTTTTCCATGGCTATGAGCAAAATTAGGCTAAGCCATTTTGTATACATCTTCTCTGATATACAACATATGTTTGTGTAGAAGGATTAAGTCTAATTCCTTTTGTACATTGAGTTCTAAGTCATTTCATATGATTGTGTAAGTTAGTTGACAGTTACGACTTTTCTGGCGCACATTTGCTTGAACTTCTTAAGGTCAGATCTCGAAGTATACTGTAAAGTTTTCAACAAGTGATAGCTCATTTTAAAGCTACTATCTTCAACCACATTTGATCAAAAGATCTTTAAGAAACGGGATGCATACTCAGAGAAATCAGCTTAATAGTGAAGGTATGTCAAATCGATGAAGTCATTTTCAGTTTTCAAACATAGTGAAAAGTTTGGAGCAAATTCAGAAGATTTTGAAGTTAGTACTTGAAAGTTTTTCTTGTTATATGTTACTTAACATTAGCAAGAACTTCTCTTAGCAAATGATCAAAGGATTTTGCAAAGATCAAGCTAATACAGGTCAGATTGAAGATTTGAAGAAAAGGCGCAGATTTCTGTGAAGTGAAATTTTGATTTTCACTAAGTTCAGAGATAAAGACTTACATTAAGAGTATTGCTAAGCTAGTGATGGTTATGGAGGTCTTCTAATACCACATTAGTTTAGTTCTTGTGGTGTTTTACACACCAACAATTTCTCCACCAAATTCAAAGATCTATAGCTTCTTGGAACCATCTCAAAGTTAATCTTTTTAAGTGATTTCACTTGCAATCATTAGCTTGTTAAGCTAATCAGATACCTGTAAAAGGAGTTTTTCCAATTACTATTGTGCTGGTCATATTGAGCAAAAGAAGTAGTTGTTGTATTGTCAAAAATAGAAGGTTTTCTTGAAGACTTGAAGTTCAAAGTTGTTTGTTTTGATTCAACCTTTTCATACATAATTCTCAAAGTACATAGGCCATTTTATGGTATCATTCGAAAGCTAACAAGGTCTACTTATCAACTCTGAAGTATCAAAGGGCTGGTACAAAGCAGGATTTGGCAGTAGCTACTTATCTTCCTGAAGTATTCATCCACCTTCCCAACAGTGGTATCCGAGCAAAGTTAAGGTAAAATGGGAGATGGTTTTCCTTCATTTATTGATAAATTGGATAGGAAAAACTATCAGGCATGGTCTCTAAGGATGAAGACATACCTACAAGGAAGGAGTCTTTATGGATACATCTTAGGAGATGAGGAATTGCCCCTCATTCAAAACTAGAGGACTACCAACAAAGGAAGAACATGAGAAGCTCATCACATGGTGTGCCAAGGATGCATTAGCAAGGTCTTACTTACTCAACTCCATCTTTGATTTTCTTTTTCCACATATTAGAAACTATAAGACATCCCAAGAGACTTGGGAAACCTTGTCATCCTATTTCTCTTCCAACACAAGGGCCATAAAAAACCAATTGTGGATTGAATTCACCACACTAAGGAAGCAACCTAAGCAGGCTATTTCAGAGTATGTGACTAATATTAAAGATGTAGCAGATGAGTTAGCAAGCATAGGAGAAGAGATTGAAGAAGATCAGATAGTAAGGCAAGTGATCAATGGAATTAAAGCTGATGACAAATGGGAAAGCTTCTTCATTGCCATGGACCTATACATGGACATGCAAATTCCAGATCTTACCACTCTCATGGGGCAATTGTTCACTCATGAAGCCAAGCTCAACAAGAATGGAAACTCTTCCAAAGGTAATAGCTCTTCTGCCCTATACACTGATAAAAGTAAGTCTAAAGATAAAGGCAAGAACAAGAAAGGAGAGGATGAAGGCACTATCTCCCAAGCCAACTATGTAGGGAGAGGTAGATGATCAAGAGGAAGGGGCAGAGGAGGTAAGCAAGGTAGGGGGAGACCTTATAACTCCTCACCATGCAACATTTGTGGTTTATCAAATCATACTACAGATGAGTGTTTCAAGAATTACAAGAATTAGAGAGGAAGAGGATATCAAAGAAGTGGATACTCACAGTCAAGAGGCAGATTCAACAATCATCGTGGATGCAACAACAACTACAATGGAAACTACCAAGGAGGATTCAAATCCAGAAAGGATTACAACAACTATACAAAAGAGCAAGATGATTCTCTTATGATCATGAACATGACTTCAAAACCAGGTACAAATGATGACCATCTCTTCTACATTGACTCAGGATGTTCAAATCATGTGGCTGGCAATGTAGCTCTACTCTCTGACCTTGAAGAACCAAGAGGAAAGCATCAAGTACAAACAGGTGATGACACAAAGCACTCAGTAGTTAAAGTTGGAAATGTTAAGACTTGTGATGGAAATCAAAACTTGTTGAGTACGATACTATATGTACCAACCATTACAAAAAACTTGATGATTGTTGGACAGATTGTGGAAAAAGGTTTGCAGGTCAGGTTCAACAAATTTGGAGCATTTGTGGAGGATCCCAAACATGGGTTCAAGAGGGTTACTAAAGGAGAAAAATCAGGTAGACTTTTCATTTTTGAGCTAGAGGACACAAAGAATATTGCACTCTACAGTTATAAAGATCAAACACTTTCAGAGCTTGAGATTTGGCATAAACGATTAGGGTATGTAGGAGAAAGAACCTTGAAACAAATATGTAGGGATCAATGTGTGCTTGGGATACCTAATGTATCCAAGCAACATATGATCTACAAGTGTGGTGCTTGTCAGTTTGGAAAGTCTCACATGTTACCATTCTCAAGGAAAGGCTACATTCATGAGGACTACCTAGAACTTGTCCATACAGATGTATGGGGACCAAGCAAAGACCCCTCAATCTCAGGATCAAGGTACTATGTATCTTTTATTGATGATTATAGCAGGTGGACTGTATTGTACTTTATGAAGCACAAAGATGAAGTGTTCAATTGTTTTAAAAAATATCTTGCACTTGTTGAGAATCAGACAGGAAGAAATATAAAGAGGCTAAGGTCACATGGAGGAGGCGAGTACTTCTCCAATAAGTTTGAAACATTCTTGCAAGACAGAGGAATCAAGAGAGAAATCACCACAAGGTATACTCCTAAAAAGAATGGGGTAGCTGAGAGAAGAAATAGATTGATTGTTGAAACAGCTAGGTCAATGTTGAATGAAAAGAAATACCTAACTACTTATGGGAAGAGAGTGTATCTACTGCCACTTACCTCATAAACAGGTTGCCATCTAAATCCCTTGATGGGATGAATCCTTATGGCGCATGGCATGGTAAGAGACCCTCACTTGATTATTGCATGATATTTGGATGTGTAGCATATGTACACATTCCTTCTCAGATAAGAGATAAGCTAGACCCTAAGGCTGAGAAGTGTATCTTTATTGGATATGATCTAAATAAGAAAGGGTACAGGTTCTACAACCCTTCAAATAAGGGATTCATGGTTAGTAGAGATGTTGTCTTTGATGAAAATGACTCTTGGTATGAGAATGAATGCAGGTTAAACTACCCTATGACTTGGAGGAGGAGTTTCCAAGTCTTACTTAGGAGGAACCTACTCAGAATGAAGACACCAGTTTAGATGATGAAGACATTATCAATCTTGAATAATTCAAGGCATGGAAGTCCAAAGGCAAACTCAAGATGAAGAAACTAGAAGACATACCTGTATCTTCAAACCAAGCAATCAGAAGATCACAAAGGGAAAGCAAAAAACCTATCAGATATGCGTATGACACCTCTCTTGTCACTAAACATTCTATTTATCTTGCCAAAGACTTGTCAATTGGAGAACCAGGATCATATGAAGAAGCAAAGACCAATACAGAATGGAAGAAAGCTATGGATGAGGAGATTGAAGCACTCAAGGAAAGTGACACATGGGAACTAGTACAAAAGAAAGAGGCTATGAAGGTAATTGGATCCAGATGGATCTATAAAATCAAAAGAAATTCTGATGGGTCAATTAGCAAGTACAAAGCTAGATTTGGTGGCCAAGGCTTTTGCACAAACCCAAGGCATTGACTATGAAGAAACATTCTCACATGTGGCCAAGATGCCAACCATCAGAGTATTGGTAAGTGTGGCTGCATCTAAGAATTGGAACATGTATCAGCTAGATGTAAAAAATGCTTTTTTGAATGGATGGATTTCAGAGGAGGTATACATGTCACAACCTCCTGGTTATGAGGACCCTAATAAGGTAACACATGTATGCAAGTTAAAAAAAGGATCTTTATGGATTGAAGCAGGCACCTAGGGCATGGAACCACAGGTTGACCACATATCTTCAAGACCAAGGTTTTGTCATGAGCAAGGCAGACACTTCTCTATTCATTAAGAGAAGTAATTCAGAGGTAGTATAACTATGTGTTTATGTTGATGATATCATACTTACATGTAATGATGTTAATGGAATCAGACAAATCAAGAACTAGATGGTGAAGGAGGTCAAGATCAATGATCGTGTGTTACTAAAGTACTTTCTTGGACTTGACTTAGTTTATACTAACTCTAGAATCTATATTACTCAGAAAAAATACATACAGGATATGTTGAAGAAGTTTAAATTGTAGGATGCCAAAGCTGCAAGTACTCTAATGGAGGTAAATTTGAAATTAAGTGCACATGAAGGTGATGAACTTGATGACATTATAGGTTATCAAAGCCTAGTAGGTAGCTTGAATTATGCTACCTTGACAAGGATAGACATTGCTTATGGAGTTAGTGTGCTAAGTCAATTTATGCACAAGCCTAGGGCACCTCACTTGGAGGCTGCCAAAAGGATCTTGAAATAGCTAAAGGGTACTCAACATCATGGTTTGTATTTCCCTTACACTTCAGACTTGGATATCAAGATTTATTCAGATGCAGATTGGGCAGTATGCAAGGATGATAGGAGGAGCACTTCAAGATACATCTCATTTGTAGGTGATAAACCAATATCATGGTCTTCAAAGAAGCAACCTATTGTTGCTTTATCTTCTACAGAGGCAGATTATAGAGGATTGGCTAATGCCACTCAAGAAGCCATATGGATCAAGTTATTGTATACAGAATTGGGTTTGTACACTACATCACCATTGATTTTTTGAGATAATACAAGCTCACTTCACCTTGCAGATAATCCTATTTATCATGCTAGGACCAAGCATATAGAGGTCCATTACCATTATGTGAGAGAGAAGCTATTAAGCAAGGACATTCAGCTAGCATATACACCAACCTACATGCAATGTGCAGATTTGTTAACTAAAGCATTGGATGGAACCAAAATTTGCAGGTTCAAATCAATGATTGGATTGCAGGATATACATGAAAACTTAAGAATGAAGACCAAGCCAAAATGTTTGGCTTGAGGGGGAGCTATTGGTGCAATTCACAAGCCTACACATTTGGCTTATAGTTCATACACATATAAAGATGCATAGAAATCAATGCTAGTGGTTAATTACCATTTTATCCTTTTGTAAAAGTCACATTTGACTTGGAATCTTTGTAAACACCTACCAAGAAAATCTCGTAAAAGTTAGAAGGTTTGATTGATGGAATATCTCCTATAATGGAGGATCATTTTTTAGAGAGAGCCAAAATTTGAATTCATATTAAAATTGGAAGTGAGCACTTATATAAACTTCTATGAAAAAGTCACGGGTAGGACTCATCAATCTCGAGCTATTCATTGTACTTTCTGAGTGTGTGTGAGGCCTATACAGTAGCCTACACCTTTCTCCACCATTAGGCATTGATCATCATGTCTATGGCATTGTAGAACATTGTTCATTAATACATATATCTACATTGTTCATTTTTGAGTTCTCTGTCATAGTCTCTATCAGTCATTCAACTTGTGCAGCTCATATCCCACTCATCTCTCCACCACACTCAAAGATCTATAGCTTTTCGGAACCAGCTCAACGTTTTCTACATGTTGTAAAAAATTGAAGGATTTCTATTCAGCCATTTCATAGAAAAGTCCGTCGAGGTGATCACTGGTTGAAGTCTGCAACAGTCCTAAAATATCGGGGGTAAAGGTTTACTTGCTAAATTAATTTCTCTAAGCAAAATAAAACTTTTTAAGTGATTTCACTTGAAATCATTAGCTTGTTAAGCTACTTAGATACCCCTATAAGGAATTTTTCCAATTCCTACTGTGCTGGTCATACTGAGCAAAAGAAGCAAAAAGTGTATTGTCAAAAATAGAAGGTTTTCTTGAAGACTTGAAGCATCAAAGGGCAGGTACAAAGCAAGATTTCGCAGTACCTACTTATCTTCCTGAAGTATTCATCCATCTTCCCAACATATATCTATCTATCTATCTATATGTATCTATCTATCTATCTATCTATCTATCTATCTATCTATCTATCTATCTATCTATCTATCTATCTATCTATCTATCTATCTATCTATCTATCTATCTATCTATCTATCTATCTATCTATATATCTATCTATCTATCTATCTATCTATCTATC
>CM035411.1:189703796-189716296 GCA_020310875.1 Ceratopteris richardii | reverse complement strand
TCCTCGGCTTGAACAAAATGGAGTTACTAAATATAGATAATGGTATTTACAATGGTTTTTAGTGATGAAAATCACTATTTTTGTAGGGGATTCTTCTGAAAATTTGACATACACTTCTTGGAGCTCCCTACTTGCTCCCTTTCCTTGTGTGTCCGCCTTTTGATGTGCTTCCATGCTTTGTCCTTGACTTTGAGCTTCAACACTCCCCCCCCTCTCGATTCTGTCGTCCCTGACAGACCCTTGTTGGAAGGGCTGTTCCATGTAGTGCTTTGAGAGGTGGTGTCCATCCGTTGTATGAGCTGGTTCCTTGGATTCCAGCAAGAATGTGTCGTTGTGAGCGTTCAAAACTGCAAGTTGCTCAAAAGAGGTTGTCAAGAGTGATTTGGAGCAACTACTGGCTTCAATTTGCTTCCGAGATTTGGATGTTGTTCCCATAACGTCCGCTAGCTCTTCCAAGGATGATGTTGAGAGCAGTCATGCCAACTACTCATAACCCATAATGAATGAAGAGTAAGTGTGTTCGTGCCTGGGTTGAAAAAAGTATGTGCCTTGTGCACGGCCTTGTAATGTAGCCCTACGCATGCTTACTTGAAAAATGCATTGGAAGAGCATGGTGCAAAAATTGCGGGTCTTGAGCTAAGTGCTCAAGGGTATGCTGACGAAGAGGTTTCCCAAACTATCATGGTTGTGGTCCAAGTAGAAGATTCTTACCATAAGGAAAGGTCAGTCGATGCGGATCTCTTCGTGTTGTACACCTTTCATCATGATGGACCATTGGTTGGTTTATCATTGTCGCTGGATGCCCTGGTTGATGGTCCACCTAAGCATGACTCATTCATGTTCCATAAGCCAAATCTAGGAACAAGCACTCTCTCTCTCTCTCTCTTTTTTTTTTTTTTTGCAAAGAATAGCACAAAACAAGAACACAAAAGTTAGTATCAATAGACATATTTGACCTATGTCAATGTGCTCTTGTGCTTGGGATTCTCAAGTGTGTCTATGCACGGCCGTGTAATGTGGCCCTATATTAATGCATACTTTGGAAATGCATGACCTGAATGGTGCAGAAGACAGGGTTGTGCAAGGAGCACATGGTTGTCGCTCGTTCGAGGCTTTCGATGTTATTTGTGGATGTTGATGCCGACCTTGGTGGAGGTATCCATTGAGTCTTGAACTGATGTAATCCTCCTCATTGGAGTCCATTTTAGAACATCATGTGGCACTGTAGAGGTCACTTCAGGCGTCTTTCTCTTTGGATGCTTTCTGAACTGTGGTATCCAGTGTGGTTGACGCTTTGGTTCGGTGGAGGCTACTTGCACTTTTGGCTTCCAAACCCATATCCTTTTTGCATGTCTTCCTACTAATGTTGAAGAGCTGATTTGATCTTCCTTTGGTCTCTGTACGTGGTTCTTACCCTTTTCTCTTTTTGGCTTCTGCGTTGAACCCTTTTGCATGTGGGAGAACAAAGGTTGTTGTGGATGTAGGAGCTTCTTAGGTACCCACATTTGTAATTGCCCTTGTTGAGCTGCAGCTAACTTCTTAGGCACCCAAACTTGTTGGATACCTTGTGATTGAGCTTGTCTGAGCTGTTTCCTTCGTCTTTTGGCCTGGTTGGTTTGCATGGATGGAATTTGTGGGGGCAAGGTTGGTGGTTGCTCTCCTTTGCGTATCCATATCTGCTTCATGCTCGGAACTGCTTGTTTATCGAGTGGGGTCTTTCTATTTGATGTAGCAGTTGTCGTGAACGGGTGTGCTTGCTTGTGTGGTGGACGCACTACGGTGGCTACTTGATTCTTTGGAGAAGAAGAAGGATCCACCCGCCTTCGAACCTGGTCTTCCACGATTGACTCCTTCTGTATCATAGAGCTTCTGACACATACAACATCTTCTTTCGTATGATTAGCCTTGGAAGAACTAAGAGAGTGTGTGGTGCCATGATTTAGGAGCATGCAGTTCTCTAATTCTAATGTAATGCATTGTTCATGTACCCAAACTTGAAGAATTTGACTTCTTAGGTTTAAGTTAACTGCATGGTCATAGATCCAATCTTGACCCAAGACAAGTGGTTCTGTAAGGTTCTCATCTTGACATACTAGCGCTTTGACTTTCATTGGAACATCTTGAAGGTAGATGGGAAGTTCCACCTCGCCCAAACAAGGGGTTTCCACACCTCCCAATCCTATGAGATAAGCTTCTATGGGATTGATGTTCAACCCCAAGTCTTGGCAGTAGGAAAGTCTAACTGCACTACTTGCTGCACCTGAGTCAATCAATGCTTTCACCGTCCTTGCACCCTTCCCTTGTCCTATCTCTATGGTCACAAAGGGTCTTCGGTCAATGACCTGAGAAGTTGCTATGCCTAACTTCTGACACATATCCATGTGATATTTTGTGGCTTTTGAGTTGACCTCTAGGCCTAATCGCCTTAACTTATTTCGCCTAATACGCTCCCTGGCCTCTACCTGTGCTTCTTCTCTCACTCTTAATTCTTCTTCTTTTCGCTTCTTAGCAGTGTTGAGTCTCATTAGCATATCCTCAGTAAGAGGTTCTTGATATAGCTTTACTCTACAGCCACTAATATAGTTTGGCAAGATATCTCCTTCTAGAGTGGCCAACTGAACTGCACCACTAGTGGAAATTCTATTAATGATCATGGGTCCGTATCCTCTTTTTTCCAACTTACGGGCATGTTGTTTTAGTGTGTATACCAACACTAGATCTCCCTCTTTCAATCCCTTATCCTTGATGTGTGCATCAAAGTAAGCCTTTCGCCTCTTCTTTGCAGCGTAGATGCCTGCTGCCGCTCGTAGCCTCGTCTCACCCAAGCGTTCGAGATCAAAGATCCTAGAGGACAATTCATGCCCATTCCACTCATACTCTTGTGCTACTTTTAAGGCAGGGATTAAGAAATCTAATGGTAGCACAGCGTTCTGTCCGAAGACCATCTGAAATGGGGTGGCGTTGAGTACCGTTTTGTAGGCAACTCGATAAGCCCAAACAGCATGATGAAGTTGTTTGTCCCAATCAGAGCGTTTATTATTTACCAGTTTTGTCAATACGTTACAAAGAATTTTATTGGTACTCTCGGCTTGTCCGTTGGCTTGTGGGTGATAGGGGGCAGATTTCTTATGTATCACCAAGAATTCTTGGAGAAGATTTTCAATGACTTCATTCAAGAAGTGTGTGCCTCTATCGCTCACCAACTCTATTGGTAGTCCGTATCTCGTGAACACATTCTCGAATAAGAACTTAGCCGTAGTCTGAGCATCATTCTTTGTCGTGGCTTTGACTTCTACCCACTTTGTAAGGTAATCTGTGGCTACAATGATGTACTCTGCATGGGAGTTTCTAGCTGGGGGGTTAATAGGACCTATGAAGTCTATGCCCCACTTCGAAAATGCACGTCCTCCCATCATTGGCCTCAAGGGCATCTCGTCTTTTCTCACTGGATATTGTGCACGTTGGCATGTGTCACATTTCTTCACATAGGTATGTGCGTCCATATGAAGAGTGGGCCACCAAAGTCCTGAGAATAGAATGGTCTTGATCACTCGGTTAGGACCAAAATGTCCACCTGCAACACCGCTGTGTGCAGTCTCTAAGACCTTTAAATAGTCTGATTCATGAACGCATAGTCTTAAGTAACCATCTTTGCCTCTTCGGTATAGGTTGTCCCCTACTAAGGCGTAGCCTTGAGCCTCTTGCTCCATGCTTCGTCTTCTTGCTAGACTAGCCTCTTTGGGTAATCTTCTCGATCTCATAAACTCTACCAATGGAGCACTCCAATCTGGAATTAATGACACTTGATAAAGGGTCGCATGCTCCACTGGGGGTCTCTCTCTGCACCTTGGACAATTCTTAATCCACTCATGTATTTCTTTGTCCATGCTAGGCCAATACACTCCTAAACGCTTTAGATTCTGCAATGTTCGTTGTTTAGAATAGTGATTTCCTAGCATTCCTTCATGGGCCTGTTGCAACCAACTACTATGTTCATCATCCTCCACACAACAAGCTAATACACCCTCAGTATCTTGTTTGTACATGCTTCCTGCTAATATGTGATATTTTTGTGATTTTACAATTTCTTCTTGTGATGTTTTCACATTCTTATTTGCAGGGCCAAAGGTTAGGACTGGTACCAACTTATTTGCCCATTTAGGAACAACTTCTAAATTGAACAGATAAGCATCGGGTAATTCGTCAGACACTCCTTGCGGTGACTCTCCTGAAGTGATGCGAGAAAGGTGATCTCCCCGAAGGTGGGTTCTACCTTTCCTGACAACAACTTCAAAGTCATATTCCATTAGTAAGAGGAACCATCTTACTAAGCGTCCAGTATTGCAAGGTTTATTGACCAAATATAACAAAGCTTGATGATCATTGAAAAACTTGAACTTGTTGGCCAATAAATAGTGTCTAAACTTCTTCACAGCATATACCATGCCTAAGCCCTCTCGCTCAGTTGTGGTATAGTTCCGTTCAGCTGCAGTGAGCTGTCTACTAGCATATGCTATGGGCAAATCTAAGTTTCCTTCACTTGTGGGTTGTGCTAGCACACATCCTATGGCATGATTGGATGCATCCACGTGGATATGGAAGGGCTTATTCCAATCAGGAGTGGTGAGTATTGGTGCCGTGCACAAACGTTTCTTCAGTTCGTTGAAAGAATTCTCGCATTCGTCGTTCCACTCAAAATTAGACAACAAGGCATAAAGGGGTCTAGCTATGATCGCGTACATGTGGATAAACCTACGGTAGTATCCACAATGGCCCATGAAGGCTTGTACCTCTTTAATATTCCTTGGCCTTGGTAGCTCCGTTATGGCTCGTACCTTATCTTCATCTGTTGAGATTCCATTCTTAGAAACAATATGACCTAAGATTTTACCTTGACGCACCATAAACACACACTTTTCTGGGTTCAAACACACCCGATATTCTCTACACTTGTTGAAGATTTGTCTGAGCTCAGGGATGTGAAACCTTCTTTCTTGGGAATGAGCACATAAATCATCCACATACACTTCCAAGCTCTTTCGCAAGAACTCTTTGAAGACATGACACATGAGCCTTTGGAATGTTGCAGGTGCATTGGTGAGCCCAAATGGCATCACACGAAATGCAAAGATTCCCCACTCTGTAGCAAAAGCTGTTTTGTGTTGATCTTCTGGGGCAATGGCTACTTGATTGTAACCTGAAAATCCATCAAGGAAGCTATAAACTTCCTTGCCTGCAACACGCTCCAAAAGGTGTTCTGTGATTGGAAGTGGATAACTATCTCTAATCGTAGCGGCATTAACTTTTTTAAGGTTAATACACACTCGCAACTTCCCGTTCTTCTTGGGTACTACAACAATGGGGGACACCCATTCGGTATGCTCAATCTCATAGATGAATCCAGCTTCAATCAACCTATCAATTTCTTCTTTTATTTTGGCAGCATAGGTATCATTATATGTGTAGGGCTTCTGTTTGGTGGGCTTAGCATCAGCAGTCATGGGGATAGTATGAGAGCAAATTCTTGGATCTACCCCTTTCAAGTCTCTATAGTGCCACGCAAACACATCCCTATATTCCCTTAATAGAGCGACAAGCTCCATTTCTTCTCTTGCACTTAGGTCATCTCCTATATATGTGCATCTCTCTTCATTCTCTTCGATGGTCACTACAATCTTCTTGGTCTTTTCTTTATTATCATATGATTCTCCTATGATGGCCTCTCTCTTAGGCATTCGTACCAAAATTTTGCGGTCGTCAACTTCATATTTCTTGAAGTTTTCTGGTACTTCAAACAATGATTCCTCCTCTTCTTGTTTCACTGCTTTTCTTTTCTTTTTCTTTTGACTACTCTCACTTCCATCCTTTGAGCTTACTGTTTTAATACTTGTGAGAGGTTCTTCTTCTTTCTGGGTGAACACTCCTATATCTTCTAGATAGTGCTGCTCTGAGTTAAAGCAACTATCCATCACAATAGACTCCAGATCATCGTCATTCTCTTCTTCTTCTATGATATCACTAGGGTCACATTCTTCTAGCAAGGGTTGACACATGAACACTGAGATATCATAACCCTCCTCATCACAATGAGGTGTCCACTGTTCCTCATTGACAGCAATGTCCATGGTGGCTAAGATTTCTGGCCAGCCATGAGGCTCAAACTCCTCATCTGGGAAGATCATCGGTGTGTAGGCTGGGTCTCTAACTGGTCTATCTCCTAGCGAAGTTCCTTCTTCTCTTGCCTTTAAACGTTTTTGCTCTTCCTTTGCGACCTTGCACATCCACAAATGAGTATCTTCATGCAACCATGATGGATCAGGTGAACTTTCAGATTGCACAGAGATGGAATCTTCTTTCGCTTTGTGGATAGAATTCCACTGTAGGGGTGGTACATCTCTGAAGGTGTAATCCTTCAAATTGACCTTGGTGGTGACCCCTAAGTGCTGTAAGTACAAGGAGTTAGTTCCCCAATCTTGTACTATTTGCAATTGTCGTAGGAAGGGTCTTCCTAGGATCATCTCATAGACATTATTTTTCTCAAAGTCACATATAGCAAAGGTGTGCTCAAACTCTACACCACAAGTGGTTAGAGTGATCCCTTCTAGCAATCCTAGAGGTCTTTCAAAATGACCATCAGCCATTTGAAGCTTCATTCTAGTTGGTCTTAATGTGGGCTTGCCCCATTGCTTCCACAAGGAGGTGGTCGCAATAACAACACCAGCACCTGAATCTATGATTGCTTTGGTTGTGTACCCTTGGTAGGTGATTGGAAGATAAGTATTACCTTCTTCACCCTCACACATGTCCCCTATTTTGTCTAGAGGTATCTCTGGTACCCTTTGCTTGGAGCCTGCTTTTGGCATGTTGGAATCAAGTTCTGGAACCTGATCCTTCACATGATTCCAAAGCTCAGGTTTTGCTTTGAGCAGCTCTTCTACAGTGAGATGACACTGAACTTTAGTGTTCTTCACGACATCCGTGTTCCTTGGAACCACTAGGTCTTCATTTCTTACTAGTATTGTGGGAGCTCTAATCTGGAGAGATTCAGATTCCCATGGGCCTGGAAATTGAGGCAGTTCTTCTAAGGTATTAGATTCAAAATCTAACCTTTCGTCTTCTTGTTGTTCTGCTTCATCCCCGTAAATAGATGGAATGTCTTGGGGAAATTGATCATGAAGATCATCAATCTCAGGAATAGGAGGGGAATTACCCTTCTCCTTGCCCCATTTCTCTTCTTGTATTTCCCGCAAGAATTCTTGAGAGTACTGTTGAATTGAAGGAGGTATTCCTGGATCTGTGGAATTAGGAACATAAGCTCCCATTGGTGGTGAGCTTCCTCTTTCAATAACTGGTTGAGCCTGTGGAGGTAAAGAAACTTGTGGTTTGTTTACCAACTGCTCTAAACGTTCTAGTAAGCCCTGGAAGTGCAATTCCCCTTTGACAGAGTTTGTCTGATTGAACTTTTGACTAGTCTCAAGTATAGCTTGAGCTTGTTCTACCATTTTCATGCACATTTTCATCCATTCAATCTCTAAGTCCGCTCTAGGGTAACTCTTGTCTAGGTTTGCAGCTGTAGGCCCTTCTTGAAGTCGAGCCTGGTAGGCCTCGAACATCATGTCCAAGCCTTCTGGGGTTGGATCTGCAAGAACAGACCCTGGTTGTGGTCTATTTACAATGGGTGGTGGGGTGGGATGAGGTGGAGTGGAGGGAGTTTCGGCATGCGAGGGGCTTTGAGATGCAATGTCTTCTATTTTTGTTTTTGCTTCTTTTAAGCTTTCTTCTAGTTCCGATAACTTTTTATTCCACTTGCGATTGGCCTTCTCTCTGGTATCCTTCCATGTTCGTGTTTTTCTCTTACTAGGCTCTCCCGATTCACTCGACTCTGATTGTTCTACTGGTTTATCCTGTTTTAAGGCTTGTGCTCTAGTGACAGCTTGTATAGGAGCCACATTGCTACTACTTGAACTTGAATCTGCCACTAAGCCTACCACATTAATGGGTGTAATCTTGGGTGCACTGGAGGGGTTTCTTGGACAATCTCTAGGGAGATGGTCTTTGCCGCAATCAGGACAAAAAGCCTGTATTGTGATAGCCTGTCCTTGACTCGGAGATGGTGGGTGGGGACAGTCACGAATGAAATGATCACCTTGACATCTAAAACAAGATCCTCTAGGGGCTTGTGGTCTCATTTGTCTCAATTGGGGCCTGGGGTTAGGATTTGTGTACATGACATTGGAGTATTCTGGCTCCCAATTTTGCTCCATAGGTGGTGCCTCATATTGATACGAGTAAATCTCACTATGTTCAGGTGAACCTGTGTAATACGCATGTGGACTACCTTCATGGGAGTAGTCTGAACTATGAGCATGAGAGTCATTATCTGGTATCAATGGGGTTAGTGGCACCAATGCTCTATTTGGATTTTCCTCTCCCATCGCATATTTGACTGGAATCACGTTGGCTGGAGTTGGTGGTTGGTTTCCCAAGACAGGTTGTGGCCTATATGGTACCTGATATTGCTGTTGTGGTCTATAATATGGCTGTTGGTATTGGTTCTGATACCTACCTTGTGGGTAAGGTTGCTGATAATTCTGTTTACCCGCCTGCCTATTGTAGGGACAATCTTGAGCCGTGTGGTTTGTGTATTTTCTCTCAATAGTGCAATATGGAGCATTCCTTTCTCTAATGTTTTGGTTATGCATTGGGCATACATGAGCCATGTGGTCGCCCCCACAAGTATAACACCGATTCACTGGAGTGACTCTCTGTGTTTGTTTATTTTGGACTCCCAGCTTCTTGGCAACTTGCTCAGCTATCTCTTCTATTTCTGTGGAGATCTTTGAAGTATGACTAGTAGAACTATCCGAATCTTTGTAGAGTTTGGACAATCCTAACTCCTCACCCAAGTTATCTTCTATGTCAATGCATGTCCGCACGCACTCTTCTATGGATCTAGGCTCTTTCAAATATACGTATGATCTTAACTTTGTGCTCAGTAAGCCATCTAAGAACAAAGCCACTTGTTTGGCTGGTGTGGGTAACTCGGGAGCAGAGCATCGTTCTAAGTACTGTCTGAACCTTCTACCTGCTAGTCGCACTGTTTCTTGGGGTGTCTGCTTGAAACAGTGGATCAAGGATGATGTGTTATGCCTGATACCACTCTTGGAAAATTCTACAATGAATTCGTCTAGCAGTTGACCTATATCGCGATAGTTGCGACTACTCAATGGTTGAAACCAAGCCAAGGCGGTGCCCTTAAGAGTCAAACCAAATGCCTCGTATTGAGTGAATAAATCCTCAACCTGTTCAGCTCTTAACACTTGTTTGAACTCGGCCACATGATCATAAGGATCTCCTGACCCGTCAAAATAATTCTTCATTGCCTTGATCACTTGAGTGGGTCTAAGGGTTCTTGGGTGCTCTCGGGGTCTAGGCAATGGAAAATCATGTTCATCTCTTTTTTGCCTATGTGCTTGATATCTCTCTCTTTCAGGTTTTTCATTTTCAAATCCTGATCTATTCCTGCCCACGGTGTGTGCAAAACTTATCTCAGGTCTCTCTCTAGTTCTTTCTCTCTGGGCTTCATGAGCGTGGGAAGATCCTACTCCTTGGAGGCCATGGGAAACATTGGATCTTGGTGGGGGGAAGATCAATTCATTCTTCCAAGTGTATGCATGTCTATCATATTCTGTTACCAAGAAAATTTTCTCTGATGTGTTATCCAGGTAAACAACTTTGCCTAGTATCTCAGGATCTTTGAATTCATAGATGATAACTATGCCCAACTGGCTAGGTTGATCTGGCTTGAATCTCCAAAAGGCTTCTTCTGTTTCTCTATTCAAAAATAGTTCTATGCTTTTGTTGTCTTGAGGGATCCAGTCCGGAGTGATTACTCGGGTCAAAACTGACTTACCTCTAGGCGTCTGGGGTCCTTGTCCTACATTTCCTTGTTCTAGGTCTCCTATTTCATTCTCAGGAATGACATTTCCAAACTCATCCGTCCTATCTGGTAGGTTGGTGACCACATACATGGTTCCTTCCTTATCAATGTATGAACCCTCTTCGAACTTGACCACCGGGTGTTCAAGTCCAAAGGATTGATCTGGATTTTTGAGTTGGACGACTGATCGCATCAGACCATCCTCATAGATGCGAGCACCTAATTGGTTGGTCCGAATATATTCCAACTGTGTCTTATAGGGACCTTCTGGTGTTGTAAGTGGGCAGTCCCCGAGCCACCTGCAGGTTTTCCCATACTAAAAGACATTTCTGAATCACTTGTGTCTGAACTTAGTAAAAGATGACCACTTAGTTGTTGTGCCCAAGACTTGGATGTATGGTTGACACTAGCCTCAGAAGATCTAATGCTTTGTTTATCCTTGCCTAAGTGTCTACCAGATCTCAGGTTCATAAGCTTTAGTCAAGAGTCCAAATTTTCCCCTTGGTATGGTTCAAAATTCTTTGGAGTCCCCTTGGTTCCCTAGTCCCACTTGAGGGTCAACTTCAAATTATCCTATCTCAAAATCAACGCGTTATTCTTGAAAAAAACAGTTGAGGTCGTGTAGGATTTGCAACGAGCTTTCCAACGAGCTATAGAGCTCAAAAAATGGACTTTGGATGAAAAAGTTATGCCAATTCAGGTTCCTGGGGGTCAAAACAGGCAAACAGGACCTTTGGAGAAAATCGCGATTTTGTGAACTTTCAGAGAATCGCGATTTTGTGAACTTTCAGAGAATCGCGATTTTGTGAACTCGAAAAATCGCGATGTTGAGCACAAAATCGTGTTTCTGAAAATCGCGATGTTGAGCACAAAATCGGGTTTTTGAAAATCGCGATTCTGACTCAGAGAATCGTGATTTACAAAATCGTGTTTTTTTCACAAAATCGTGTTTTCTCAGAATCGTGTTTTTGGCATGACAATCGCGATGTTGAGCACAGAATCGTGTTTTAGAGAATCGTGTTTTTTGACATGAAAATCGCGATTTTGAGCACAGAATCGTATTTTTTGAAAATCGCGATTTTGACTCAGAGAATCGTGATTCACAAAATCGTGTTTTTTTCACAAAATCGTGTTTTCTCAGAATCGTGTTTTTGGCATGAAAATCGCGATGTTGAGCACAGAATCGTGTTTTAGAGAATCGTGTTTTTTGACATGAAAATCACGATGTTGAGCAAAGAATCGTATTTTTTGAAAATCGCGATTTTGACTCAGAGAATCGTGATTCACAAAATCGTGTTTTTTGCTGAAAATCGTGATTTGTGAGAATCGCGATTTTGAGTCCGCTGAAAATCGTATTTTCTCAGAATCGTGTTTTTGGCAAGAAAATCGCGATGTTGAGCACAAAATCGTGTTTTTGAAAATCGCGATTTTGAGCAAAAATTTGTGTTTTCACAGAATCGCCTTTTTTTTTTTTTTTTTCACAAAATCGTGTTTTTGCAGAATCGTATTTTTGGCATGAAAATCGCGATGTTGAGCACAGAATCGTGTTTTAGAGAATCGTGTTTTTTGACATGAAAATCGCGATGTTGAGCACAGAATCGTATTTTTTGAAAATCGCGATGTTGAGCACAAAATCGGGTTTTTGAAAATCGCGATTTTGACTCCGAGAATCGTGATTTACAAAATCGTGTTTTTTTCACAAAATCGTGTTTTTACTGAAAATCGTGATTTTTTGAGAATCGCGATTTTGAGTAGGGAATCGTGTTTTCTCAAACTCGTGTTTTTTTGCTGAAAATCGTGATTTTTTGAGAATCGCGATTTTGAGTAGGGAATCGTGTTTTCTCAAAATCGTGTTTTTTGCTGAAAATCGTGATTTGTGAAAATCGTGATTTTGAGCACAATCACAGAATCGCGATTCTGAGAATGACCACAGAGTCGTGATTTTTCAGTCAACTTTTAGGCGGGAAAACTGAAAATCGTGATTTTTCAAAAATTTTGAATTTTCACAGAATCGCGATTTTCATCACAGAATCGCGTTTTTTGGCGGGAAATTCAAATTTCTGAGTGCCGGCTATGGCGAGCTCCGTATGAGCAGAAAATCATGAAAAAAACACAGCGCTTGCTCTCCCTTGCTTCTCCTAACTCCTTCCCACACAATAATGCATGAAAAATGGTATGAAGATGGTGAAAATGCACTAAAAAACAAGAATTTTCTATGAAGAAGAAGATGGAAGAAGGTGGAGATGATGATGATGATGAAGAAGAAGAGGAAAAAACAGAAAAGGAACTGAAATGACAGTTTTTTTACCTTCCAACGTCGCAAATCTACGATCTTACCATCACAACGCTCGTCCTCGAAGCTCTCTCCCCGGCAACGGCGCCAAAATTTGGTGTAGCTCAAGCGTAAGCACCACCTCCTTTACTTGTCAATCCACGGAGACGTGAGGACCGGTATGAAGACCACGAGCAAGTGAAGGCACAAGTGCGTGAGTGAAAGCACACAAACGTGCACACACATACACACACGCGCGCACAATGTAAGATCAAAGAGAGGAACAAT
>CM035411.1:189686296-189696296 GCA_020310875.1 Ceratopteris richardii | reverse complement strand
TTCATAAGTGTCTTTAGCCATATTACCTCCTTTGCAGCTTCCACCATACCTTTGTATTCTGCTTCTGTAGATGATAAGGCAACTGTATGTTGCTTCTTAGAACACCATGAAACCAATTTGTCTCCTACATAGCACAAATATCCATGTGTTGATCTTCTATCATCCACATTACCTGCCCAATCTGCATCACTATATATCTTCACTCTTGTATCAGAAGTAAATCCATAGTACAACCCTTCTCTGAGTGTACCCTGGATGTACCTAAGTACTCTTTGTCCTGCAATCCAATGTTCCTTTCTAGGACGATGCATAAATTGTGAAAGCACACCAACTGCATATGACAAATCAGGCCTTGTCAATGTAGCATAAATCAAGCTACCAACCAAACTTTGATAAAGCTTCATGTCTCTGAATTCTTCTCCTCCAAATCTAGACAATTTATGGTTCACTTCCAAAGGTGTAGGTGCAACCCTGCAATCTTCCATCTTAAACTTGGTTAGCAAATTTTTAAGATACCTCTCTTGAGTCACATATACTCCACGTTGAGTATATAAAATCTCCATTCCCAAGAAGAATGACAGGTTCCCCAAATCACTAATTTTGAACTCTTTCTCCATCTGCTTCTTGATCATTTGTATTCCTTTTTCATCTGTTCCTGTAAGTATTATGTCATCAACATAAATACAAACATAAATGAATCCATCTTCACTTGCTTTGACTAGCAAGCTACTATCTGCCTTTGATGCTTGAAATCCAAGTTCTTTCAAGAACTTTACAAGCCTATAATTCCAAGCCCTTGGGGCCTGCTTCAATCCATACAAAGCTCTCTTAAGCTTACACACATAATTTGGACTCACTTGGTCTTTGAACCCATCTGGTTGCTCCATGTACACTTCATCTGAAATGTAACCATTTAAAAAAGCATTTTTAACATCTAATTGAGATAGCTTCCAACCTTTGCAAGCAGCAATTGCTATGAGAGTTCTGATGGTTGTCATTTTTGCCACAGGACTATAGGTCTCATCATAGTCCACTCCATATGTCTGTGCATACCCTTTCACAACAAGTCTAGCTTTGTACCTAGACACACTTCCATCTGCAAATCTCTTTGTTTTGTACACCCACTTACATCCAATAATTTTCTGGCTATTAGGTTTAGGAACCAAATCCCAAGTCTGATTCTCTATCAATGCATCATACTCCTCTTGCATGGCTTCTTCCCAATTTCTCTTGCCTTTGGCTTCATCATATGTAGATGGATCTTCATCTGCTTTTACCAAATAATCATAATCTTTAGTAGTCAAGAATGAGGTGTCATAGCTATACCTTGTAGGTTGCCATTTGTGCCTAGATGACCTCCTAACTTCTGCACTTCTTGAAGTCTCTGGTTCATCACATTCTGGATCAAATCTTGGCCTCTCTTTAGCTTCAACCTGTACTTCATTATTCTCACTCTCATCAAGCAATTGAATCTTTGCTTTACCTTTTCTTTGATCCACTACTTCTTCATCATCTGCATGTATATTATATTTACCTGCATACCAAGTACCTTGCTCATCAAATGTAACATCTTTGGATACAAGAAATTGCTTTGTGGATGGACTCCACAACCTGTATCCCATTTGCTTATCATCATAGCCAATAAATACATACTTTTCTGCCTTAGGCTCCAACTTATGTCTCAATTGAGATGGCACATATGCATATGCCAAACATCCAAATATTCTGCAATGATCCAAGGTAGGTTTCTTACCCCACCAAGCTTCATATGGTGTCATACCCTGCAGAGCTTTACAAGGCAACCTATTGACCAAATAAGTAGCTGTATTTACAGCCTCTGCCCACAAATAATCATGGACCTTGCAAACTCAACAAGAGTCCTATTTCTTCTTTCTGCTACCCCATTTTGTTGAGGGGAGTATCTGCAAGTAACTTCTCTCTTTATACCTTCATTCCACAAGTAATCATTGAATTCATTTGAAAAATACTCTCCCCCTCCATCTGACCTTAGTCTCTTCAATCTTTGACCTGTAATCCTTTCTGCATAAGCATGATAGTGTTTAAATGTATTAAACAATTCTGACTTTTCTTTAATCACATAAATTGTGATCCATCTGGTAGCATCATCAACATATATGACATAATATCTTGAACCATTTATACTAAAGTCCTTTGAAGGACCCCACACATCTGTATGCACTAATTCAAGTTTCTCTGAATACATAAACCCATGCTTGGAATAGGATTGCTTATGAGCCTTACCTAATTGACATGCCTCACATCTGTATGTCATGTGTTGACCTGCAATGTTAGGCAACCCAAGCACTGAATCATTATTGATCATATCTTTGATACCTCTTTCATTAAAGTGTCCAAGTCTTTTATGCCAAAGATCTAATTCAGACACTTTCTGCTCTCCATATGTGAACATAGCATGTCCAACATTTCCTTGTACCTTCAATGTGAAGAGCCTTCCTTCTTTCTTTGCTGTAACAACTTGTTTATACCCTTGACTAGGGTCTTCAACATAAACTCCATCATTGGTAAACCTTACCTCATATCCTTTTTCCACAATTTGACCTACACTGATCAAATTCTTTGGAATTGTGGGAACATAAAGAACCTTACTCAGAAGAGTGCTCCCATCTTTAGCTTTGACTGAACCAATTGACTTTACCTTATGCTTTGTATTATCACCTGTCTGAACTGTATGATTAATTGCATTATGATCTAGATCAGTCATCAAAGCAATATTTCCACTTAAATGATTACTACATCCTGAATCAATATAGAACACTCTCATGTCCTCATGTAAGGTTTCACATGTATTCATAATGAGAGTCGAATCCTCCTTCTGATCTGATGCATAGTTGTAATAGGTGTTGTTGTAGGATTGGTTTTGGAAGCTTCTTCCTCCACCTCTTCCAAAAGAATTCCTACCACCTCTACCTCTGAAATTTCCTCTCTGAAATCTACCACCTCTTGCTCTTTGATTAAAGTTTTGATAATTGCCATTGTTCTGATTATTATGCCAACAATCATGAGAGAGATGATTGGTCTTACCACATATCCAACAAGCTCTTGTGTTATCCTTGTTGTTTCTGCCTCTTCCTCTACTTCTTCCATTTCCTTTTCCTCTTATGAAGTTTGCTTGATTTGAAGTACCTTCTTCTTCACCTGATTGTTGCTTTCCTTTGTTAGCTTTCTTCTTGTCCTTAGAGTACATTGCATGACCTGCACTCTTATCAACATTGTTGATGTATGAAACACCACAAGAAATGAATTAAGGTGACACTAGAACACCTCTATGGTCACCATTAACTCATTGCCACTCCAAACTTTGAGAAATGATAGCCTAAAATGAGAACTTTGCTTCTACAGAAATTCCTAGTCACCGAAATGACATATCTTCAGTATTTTGCTAATTTCTCCTAGCTCAAGTATTATTTCTCCATGAAACTTTATAGGCTGAAACTAGAAGAGTAGAGCTTTCCAACAAGCTATCATATGCATCAAACGGATCTCTAGAACTCAAGTTATGGCTCTCACACGATGACCCTATATGACCTTCCAAAACTGGAAATCTTACCTGTTTTAGTAAGAGCGCCTGTTTAAAATTAGAATTCGATGCCTAGCATCGACTTGCAACGAGAATTCGATGCCGGGCATCAACTTGGAGTGTTTTTGGCCACTTTTCAGCAGGGATTCGATGCCAGGCATCGACTTCCCGCATAAAGTCTTGATCTTTTGGACACCAAAACTTTAGGTGATTTCATGCACATTTAGAATATGACTTATCAACTGGAATTCGATGCCAAGCATCGAGTTGCTCCAACAACATCATGTTTTTCAAACACTTCAGTACTGAATGAAAAATATAAAAGAAAATATGACTTATCAACAGAGATTCGATGCCAGGCATCGAGTTGCTTGGAAAACTTGATCTTTGTAACTCATCACACAGTAGGTAATCATGGAGATGATGGAGAGAGGCTCATACACAGAACTTTACTCATTTCTTTCTCATAACTATAAAAAACTCAGAAGTTTTTACAGTTGCTTTCTCACTCAGAGAAGCACGACTATACACAGTCGTATAAAATGAACTTCTTCTTCTACTTCTTCTTTCTCTCTCTCACTCCGCGTCAGTTGATACAAACTAACTTATATAGATTTTTGTATTCTCGTGATTTTAAAAAACTTCTAGAACTAAAGTGAACTAACTTTACAAATATGATACATTTGTGAATTTTTCCCTTCACATAGGCATGGGGTTTTCTTCCTAAGACTTGACCTTCAAATATATGTCTAATTAGTGAGTGTTTCTCCAACAGCTCCCCCTCAATCACTAATTGACATTCCCTGTTTCTTCATATCATCTTCTTTTCTTTTACTCCTGCCATGCTTTTGAATCTGCTGGTCTTCACACCATCCAAGCTCTTTGTCATTATGTCTGCTAACTGATCTTTAGTAGAAATGTACTCCACTTCAATCTCCTTCTCCATGACCTTTTCTCTGAGAAAATGATACTGTATCTCTATGTGCTTTGTCCTTGCATGAAATACTGGATTTGCTGCAAGATAAAGTGAACTCATATTATCTCCATGTATTGTAGGTGTACCTTGATCAATGCCTAAGCTCTTGAACAATGTCTGCATCCATATGACTTCCTTAGCTGCTTCCACAAGTCCTTTGTACTCTGCTTCAGTTGATGATAATGCTACTGTATGTTGTTTCTTTGAACACCAACTTACAAGTTTATCACCAATGTATATCATGTAACCATGAGTTGATCTTCTGTCATCCTGATTACCTGCCCAATCTGAATCACTATAGGCTCTCAACTTCAAATCTGATGTAAAAGGATAATATAATCCTTCCTTTATAGTTCCTTTGATATATCTGAGAACTCTTTGACCTGCAATCCAATGTGGGTCCTTTGGACAATGCATGAATTGTGACAAGACTCCCACTGCATAACTAAGATCAGGTCTTGTTAGTGTAGCATAAATCAAACTACCCACAAGAGATTGATACTTCCTCATATCTTTGTATTCTGCACCATCATATTTACTGAGCTTGTGATTAACTTCAAGTGGAGTTGAAGCTTCTCTGCAATTTTCCATATCAAACTTCTTCAACAAGTTCAGAAGATACCTTTCTTGTGACACATATATGCCATGATCTGTATAAGTAACTTCCATTCCAAGAAAGTATGATAACTTTCCTAGATCACTGATCTTGAATTCTTTTTCAAGCAATCTCTTTACCTCCTTGATTCCTTCATCTGAAGTACCTGTGATTATAATGTCATCTACATAAATACAAATGTAGATTGTACCTTCCTCTGTTCTTCTGATAAGTAGACTTGGGTCTCCTTTTGAACTTTGATATCCAAGATCATTGAGATACTTCACCAGTCTATAGTTCCAAGCTCTTGGAGCTTGCTTCAATCCATACAATGCTCTTCTCAACCTGCAAACAAAATTTGGATACCTGGAATCTATAAATCCTTGAGGTTGTTCCATGTATACCTCATCTGATATGTATCCATTCAAGAATGCATTCTTTATATCCAATTGACTTAGAGTCCATCCTTTTGAAGCTGCAATAGCAATGATTGTCCTTATAGTTGACATCTTAGCTACAAGACTGAATGTCTCATCATAATCTATGCCATAGGTCTGGGCATAGCCTTTCACCACCAATCTAGCTTTGTATCTGGCTATACTTCCATCTGCAAGCTTCTTCACTTTATAAACCCATTTATTTCCAATAACTTTCTTACCATTTGGTTTAGGAATAAGTTCCCATGTCTTGTTCTCCTCTAGTGCATTGAACTCTTCCTTCATTGCTTCTTCCCATTGCTTCTTACCTTTAGCTTCATCATAGTTCTGAGGTTCTTCATCATCTTTGACCATATATGCATAGTTCTTCTGAGTTATGTAAGAAGTATCATAAGAATACCTTTCTGGTTGTCTCCTTGTCCTGCTTGACCTTCTTGGTTCACATTCTTCATATGTGTCTGGATACACTTCTTCATCAAATATAGGAGCTTCTTCATTTCTTCTTGTTAATCCACTTGTGGATGTACTTGCTTGCATATAGTCTTCATCTCTATTTACCTGCACAATTGATTTTCCTTTCTCACATCTTCTTACCTCTTCTTCAAATTCTTCAGTTGTATGACTTTGATCTGCATACCAACTTTTCTGTTCATCAAATGTAACATCTCTAGAAACAAGAAATTGTTTTGTTAGAGGATTCCACAACCTGTAACCCATCTGCTTTTCATCATAACCAATGAACACATATTTTTCTGCCTTTGGTTCAAGTTTATGCCTAAGTTGTGATGGCACATAAGCATATGCAATTGATCCAAACACTCTACAATGATCTAGTGTTGGTTTCTTACCCCACCAAGCTTCATATGGAGTCATTCCATTGAGAGCTGCACATGGTAATCTATTCACAAGATATGTAGCTGTATTTACAGCCTCAGCCCAAAGATAATTTGGACAATTCTTCTCCTTTAGCATAGCTCTAGCAAACTCAACCAAAGTCCTGTTCCTTCTTTCTGCTACACCATTTTGTTGTGGTGTATACCTGCAAGTTATTTCTCTCTTAATACCTGCATTCCAAAGATAATCATTGAACTCTTGGGAGAAGTATTCTCCCCCTCCATCAGACCTTAGTCTTTTAAGCTTTTGACCTGTTACTCTCTCTGCATATGCATGAAAATGCTTGAAGGCTCCAAACACTTCTGATCTTTCCTTCAAAACATATAATGCTATCCATCTTGTAGCATCATCAATGAAAAGAACATAATACCTTGAGCCACTGATAGATCCTTCTTTTGTTGGTCCCCATACATCTGTATGAATGAGCTCTAGTAGTCCATCATGTTTGAATCCTTTCTTTTGAAATGGTAACCTGTGTGCTTTACCCATTTGACATGCTTCACATTTATAAACCATATGTTGACTTTGCACATTTGGTAATCCTAGTACAGACTGATTAGCAATCATAGCTTTAATTCCTCTTTCATTGAAATGACCTAATCTCTTATGCCAGAGATCAAGTTCTGTAATCACTGCTTCACCATGTGTGAGCAAAGCTTGACCAATGTTTCCTTGCACTCTTAAAGTAAAGAGTCTACCTTCTTTCTTACCAGAAACAATCTGATTATATCCATTCTCTGGATCTTCAACAAATACTCCTTCATTTGTAAACCTGACTTGAAAACCTTTTTCAACTATCTGTCCCACACTAATCAATTTTTTAGGTATTGTGGGAACATACAAAACATTGGTTAGCAAATCTGCTCCACTCTTGCATTTCACTTTTCCAATTGAATGTACACTATGTCTTGTATTATCACCAGTTTGAACTGTGTGACTAGAAATGCCTTTTTCCAATTCTGACATCAATTCTATGTTTCCTGACAAATGATTAGAACATCTAGAGTCAATGTAGAATACCTTTAGATCTTCTTTATCTGATGTGTTGATTGAGTTCATCATCAATGATGTATGACTTTCATTCTGTGTGTCATTTGCATAGTTGTAGTAGGTGGTGTTGTAGGATTGATTCTGTCCCCAACTTCTTCCTCCACCTCTACCATAGCCTCCTCTTTGACTTTGTCTACCTCTTTGAAAATTACTTTGATATCTTCCACCTCGGCCTCTGCTATTGTTGTTTTGATTCTGGTTTGATCCTTGTTGGTTGTGCCAACAGTCATGAGCCAAATGATTACTCAATCCACAGATCTAGCAAGCCTTCTTGTTGTTATTTTGATTACCTCTTCCTCTTCCAAAACCTCTTTGTCTTCCTCTGCCAGTGCCTTTACCTCTTGCATAATAAGCTTGAGAACTAGACTCCTCTTCATCCTTTGCTTTACCTTTATCTCCTTTCTTCTTGTTCTTCACGTACATTGCAGAACTTTGTCCTTTATCTCCATCTCCCTTCAAGTCTTGCTCATATGTGAGCATCAAACCAAGCAACTGGTTCAAATCTGGAACATAATGATTTAACGAAAGTTCTGTTGATAAGACAAAAGGTTTCCACCTTTCATCTCCTCTCAAACCTGCAAGTAGTTGAGCAATCAATCTGTGATCTTCAACATCTTCATCTATGGATCCAAGACTATCTGCTAGATCCTTCATCTTAGTGACATAATCACTAATACTTTGACTTGGCTTCTTCTTGAATGTTGTAAACTCTGACCATAGACTTGCTTTCCTTGCTTTGGTAGTACTTTGGAAATGATACTCCAATGCATTCCATATATCTTCAGATGACTCCAATCCTCTGATGTGTGGTAGCAAATGATCAGAGATTGTATTGTAGATGTAGGCTTTTGCACTTGCATCCTTCTTCTGCCAATGCTTTAAAGCATCAAGTTATTCTTTCTTTGGTCGGCTTTCATCTTCAAATACTGGCTTCTCTTCTTCACCTGTTACATATACCATGAGATCCTTACTCATAAGTAAGGCTTCCATTCTCATTACCCATGCGGGGTAATTATCTCTATCCAGTTTGTCAATGGAGATATGATCTGCCATACTCCTTCCCTTCTGCTGCAACCTGTGAGCTTAAAGGATAAAGAATAATACCTTTTGGAGTTCTTTGTGTATGAAGATACTTTTGAAGTAACCTTTTGATGCCTTGTGTCTTCAAATGCTTCACCTTTGAAACTTTAATGGAAAAATTTCCAAAACTTCTTGTACCTTTGTCGTCTTCTGCTCTCGAGAATCTTTCTGCTCTGATACCACTTGTTGATGTATGAAACACCACAAGAAATGAATTAAGGTGACACTAGAACACCTCTATGGTCACCATTAACTCATTGCCACTCCAAACTTTGAGAAATGATAGCCTAAAATGAGAACTTTGCTTCTACAGAAATTCCTAGTCACCGAAATGATATATCTTCAGTATTTTGCTAATTTCTCCTAGTTCAAGTATTATTTCTCCATGAAACTTTATAGGCTGAAACTAGAAGAGTAGAGCTTTCCAACAAGCTATCATATGCATCAAACGGATCTCTAGAACTCACGTTATGGCTCTCACAAGATGACCCTGTATGACCTTCCAAAACTGGAAATCTTACCTGTTTTAGTAAGAGCGCCTGTTTAAAATTAGAATTCGATGCCTAGCATCGACTTGCAACGAGAATTCGATGCCGGGCATCAACTTGGAGTGTTTTTGGCCACTTTTCAGTAGGGATTCGATGCCAGGCATCGACTTCCCGCATAAAGTCTTGATCTTTTGGACACCAAAACTTTAGGTGATTTCATGCACATTTAGAATATGACTTATCAACTGGAATTCGATGCCAAGCATCGAGTTGCTCCAACAACATCATGTTTTTCAAACACTTCAGTACTGAATGAAAAATATAAAAGAAAATATGACTTATCAACAGAGATTCGATGCCAGGCATCGAGTTGCTTGGAAAACTTGATCTTTGTAACTCATCACACAGTAGGTAATCATGGAGATGATGGAGAGAGGCTCATACACAGAACTTTACTCATTTCTTTCTCATAACTATAAAAAACTCAGAAGTTTTTACAGTTGCTTTCTCACTCAGAGAAGCACGACTATACACAGTCGTATAAAATGAACTTCTTCTTCTACTTCTTCTTTCTCTCTCTCACTCCGCGTCAGTTGATACAAACTAACTTATATAGATTTTCGTATTCTCGTGATTTTAAAAAACTTCTAGAACTAAAGTGAACTAACTTTACAAATATGATACATTTGTGAATTTGTCCCTTCACATAGGCATGGGGTTTTCTTCCTAAGACTTGACCTTCAAATATATGTCTAATTAGTGAGTGTTTCTCCAACAAACATCTCCTTTGATATCATTCTCAAAAGTTAGCATATGACCTAACAATTGATTCAAATCAGGAGTAAAGTGATCTAGTGAAAGTTCTGGAGACAAAATAAAAGGCTTCCACTTCTCATCTCCTCTTAGCCCTGTGAGTATTTG
>CM035411.1:189663796-189678796 GCA_020310875.1 Ceratopteris richardii | reverse complement strand
TGTACGTGTGCAAGGCCTACATTGTTGCCTACACCTTACCACATCATTTGGCTAATTTTTCCAAGCGAATAATTATGTACACAAGTGTTCATTAATACATATATCTACAATTATTCATGTCTGAGTTCTCTGTCATAGTCTCTGTTAGTCAGTCAACTTGTGGAGATCATATCTCACTCATTTCTCCACCAAATTCAAATATCTATAGCTTGTTGGAACCAGCTCAAAGTATTTCACATGCTTTCAAAATTTGAAGGATTTATATTTAGTAATTTGAGATAAAAGTCCATCGAGGTGATCACTGGTCGAAGTCTACGACATTCCTAAAATATCGAGGGTAAAGGTTTACTTGCTAAATTAATTTCTCTTAGAATAGTTAATATTTTTAAGTGATTTCACTTGAAATCATTAGCTTGCTAAGCTAATTAGATACCCCTAAAAGGAATTTTTCCAATTCCTACTATGTTGGTCATACTGACCAAAAGATGTAGTAGGTGTATTGTAAAAAATAGAAGGTTTTCTTGAAGACTTGAAGTTCAAAGTAATCTGTTTTGATTCAATCTTTTCATACATCATTCTCAAAGTACATAGACAATTTTATGATGTCATTGGAAAGCTAAGAAGATCTACTTATCAACTCTGAAGCATCAAAGGGCTGGTACAAAGCAAAATTTGGCATGACCTACTTATCTTCCTGAAGTATTCATCCATCTTCCCAACAGTGGTATCAGAGCAAAGTTAAGGTAAAATGGGAGATGGTTTTCCTTCATTTATTGATAAATTGGACATGAAAAACTATCAGGCATGGTCTCTAAGGATGAAGACATACCTACAAGGAAGGAGTCTTTATGGATACATCTCAGGAGATGAGGAATTGCCCCTCATTCAAAACCAGAGGACTACCAACAAAGGAAGAACATGAGAAGCTCAACACATGGTGTGCCAAGGATGCATTAGCAAGGCCTTACTTACTCAAATCCATCTCTGATTTCCTTTTGCCACATATTAGAAACTGTAAGACATCCCAAGAGACTTGGGAAACCTTGTCATCTTATTTCTCTTCCAACACAAGGGCCAGAAAAAACCAATTGTGGATTGAATTCACCACACTAAGGAAGCAACCCAAGCAAGCTATTTCAGAGAGTGTGACTAAGATTAAAGATGTAGCACATCAATTTGCAAGCATAGGAGAAGAGATTGAAGAAGAGCAGATAGTAAGGCAAGTGATCAATGGGATTAAAGCTGATGACAAATGGGAAAGCTTCACCACTGCAATGGACCTATACATGGACATGCAAATTCCAGATCTTACCACTCTCATGGGGCAATTGTTCACTCATGAAGCCAAGCTCAACAAAAATGAAGACTCATCCAAAGGTAATATCTCTTCTGCCCTATACACTGATAAAAGTAAGTCTAAAGATAAAGGCAAGAACAAGAAAGGAGAGGATGAAGGCACTACCTCCCAAGCCAACTATGCAGGAAGAGGTAGATGATCAAGAGGAAGGGGCAGAGGAGGTAAGCAAGGTAGGGGGAGACCTTATAACTCCTCACCATGCAACATTTGTGTTTTATCGAATCATACTACAGATGAGTGTTTCAAGAATTACAAGAATCAGAGAGGAAGATGATATCAAAGAGGTGGATACTCACAATCAAGAGGAAGATTAAACCATCATCAAGGATACAACAACAAATACAACAACAACTATAATGGCAACTACCAAAGAGGATTCAAATCCAAAAAGGACTACAACAACTATACAGAAGAGCAAGATGACTCTCTTCTGATTATGAACATGACCTCAAAACCAGGTACAAATGATGACCATCTCTTCTACATTGACTCAGGATGCTCAAATCATGTGGCTGGCAATGTAGCTCTACTCTCTGGCCTTGAAGAACCAAGAGGTAAGCATCAAGTACAAATAGGTGATGACACCAAGCACTCAGTAGTTGAAGTTGGAAATGTTAAGACTTGTGATGGAAGTCAAAACTTGTTGAGTAGGGTACTCTATGTACCAACCATTACAAAAAACTTGATGAGTGTTGGACAGATTGTGGAAAAAGGTTTGCAGGTCAGGTTCAACCAATTTGGAGCATTTGTGGAGGATCCCAAGCATGGGTTCAAGAGAATCGCTAAAGGAGAAAAGAAAGATAGACTTTTTACTTTTGAGCTAGAAGATACAAAGAATATTGCACTCTACAATTATAAAGATCAAACACTTTCAAAGCTTGAGATTTGGCATAAAAGATTAGGGCATCTAGGAGAAAGAACCTTGAAACAAATATGCAGGGATCAATGTGTGCTTGGGATACCTAATGTATCCAAGCAACATATGATCTACAAGTGTGGTGCTTGTCAGTTTGGAAAGTCTCACAGGTTACCATTCTCAAGGAAAGGCTATATGCATGAGGACTACCTAGAACTTGTCCATACAGATGTATGGGGACCAAGCAAAGACCCCTCAATCTCAGGATCAAGGTACTATGTATCTTTTAATGATGATTATAGCAGGTGGACTATATTGTACTTTATGAAGCACAAAGATGAAGTGTTGAATTGTTTTAAAAAAATATCTTGCACTTGTTGAGAATCAGACAGGAAGAAATCTAAAGAGGCTAAGTTCAGATGGAGGAGGTGACTACTTCTCCAATGAGTTTGAAGCATTCTTGCAGGATAGAGGAATCAAGAGAGAAATCACCACAAGGTATAATCTTGAACAGAATGGGGTAGCTGAGAGAAGAAATAGATTGATTGTTGAAACAGCTATTTCAATGTTGAATGAAAAGAAATTACCTAACTACTTATGGGCAGAGAGTGTATCTACTGCCACTTACCTCATAAACAGGTTGTCATCTAAATCCCTTGATGGGATGACTCCTTATGAAGCATGGCATGGTAAGAGACCCTCACTTGATCATTGCAGAATATTTGGATGTGTAGCATATGTACACATTCCTTCTCAGATAAGAGGTAAGCTAGACCCTAAGGCTGAGAAGTGTATCTTTATTGGATATGATCTAAATCAGAAAGGGTACAAGTTCTACAACCCTTCAAATAAGGGATTCATGGTTAGTAGAGATGTTGTCTTTGATGAAAATGACTCTTGGTATGAGAATGAATACAAGAAGGTTAAACTACCCTATGACTTGGAGGAGGAGTTTCCAAGTCTTACTAAGGAGGAACCTACTCAGAATGAAGACACCAGTTCAGATGATGAAGACATTATCAATCATGAATAATTCAAGGCATGGAAGTCCAAAGGCAAACTCAAGATGAAGAAACTAGAAGACATACCTAAATCTTCAAATCAAGCAATCAGAAGGTCACAAAGGGAAAGCAAAAAACCTATCAGATATGGGTATGACACCTCTCTTGTCACTAAACATTCTATTTATCTTGCCAAATACTTGTCAATGGAAGAACCAAGATCATATGAAGAAGCAAAGATCAAGACAGAATGGAAGGAAGCTATGGATGAGGAGATTAAAGCACTCAAGGAAAGTGACACATGGGAAATAGTACCAAAGAAAGAGGCTATGAAGGTAATTGGATCAAGATGGATCTATAAAATCAAAACAAATTCTGATGGGTCAATTAGCAGGTACAAAGCTAGACTTGTGGCCAAGGGTTTTGCACAAACCCAAGGCATTGACTATGAAGAAACATTCTCACCTGTGGCCAAGATGCCAACCATCAAGGTATTGGTAAGTGTGGCTGCATCTAAGCATTGGAACATGTATCAGCTAGATGTAAAAAATGCTTTTTTGAATGGATGGATTTCAGAGGAGGTATACATGTCATAACCTCCTGGTTATGAGGATCCTAATAAGGTAACACATGTATGCAAGTTAAAAAAGGCTCTTTATGGATTGAAGCACGCACCTAGGGAATGGAACCACAGGTTGACCACATATCTTCAAGACCAAGGCATTGCCATGAGCTAGGTAGACACTTCTATATTCATTAAGAGAAGTAATTCAGAGGTAGTATACCTATGTGTTTATGTTGATGATATCATACTCACAGGCAATGATGTCAATGGAATCAGACAAAACAAGAACCAGATGATGAAGGAGTTCAAAATCAGTGATCTTGGGTTACTAAAATACTTTCTTGGACTTGAGTTAGTTTATACTAACTCTAGAATCTATATTACTCAGAAGAAATACATAGAGGATATGTTGAAGAACTTTAAATTGCAGGATGCCAAAGTTGCAAGTACTCTAATGGAGGTAAATCTGAAATTAAGTGCACATGAAGGTGATGTACTTGATGACATTATAGGTTATCAAAGCATTGTGGGTAGCTTGAATTATGCTATTTTGACAAGAGTAGACATTGCTTATGGAGTTAGTGTGCTAAGTTAGTTTATGCACAAACCTAGGGCACCTCACTTGGAGGCTTCCAAAAGGATCTTAAAATACCTCAAGGGTACTCAACATCATGTTTTGTATTTTCCTTACACTTTAGACTTGGATATCAAGATTTATTCAGATGTAGATTGGGCAGAATGCAAGGATGATAGGAGGAGCACTTCAGGATACATTTCATTTGTAGGTGATAAACCAATATCATGGTCTTCAAAGAAGCAACCTACTGTTGCTTTATCCTCTACAGAGGCAGAGTATAGAGGATTGGCCAATGCTACTCAAGAATCCATATGGATCAAGTTATTGTATACAGAATTGGGTTTGTATACTACCTCACCATTGATCTTTGGAGATAATACAAGCTCACTTCACGTTGCAGCTAATCCTATTTATCATGCTAGGACCAAACATATAAGGGTCCATTACCACTATGTGAGAGAGAAGCTATTAAGCAAAGACATTCAACTAACATATGTATCAACCAGCATGCAGTGTGCAGATTTGTTAACGAAAGCATTGGATGGAACCAAACTTTGCACGTTCAAATCAATGATTGGATTGCACGATATACATGAAGACTCAAGATAAAGACCAAGCCAAAATTTTTGGCTTCAGAGGGAGCTTTTGGCTTGAAGGTTACAAAGATATGAGATTCCATGTGAACAATAGCTAGAGGATTCTTATCTCTTTACCTCTTTGAAAAAGCTAAATCTTCATTGATTTGAGAGAATATGTGTAACCACCTACCCAAGGGAGTCATGGACTTTATTAGTTGTAAATCATCAATCAGTTTGAGAGAATATCTCCTAGGATGTAGAAACATGATTATAGAGAGCCAAAGTTTGAATTCAAATTCAAACTTTAGACTCAACCTCTATAAAAGGGATCATCAAAAAGTCGCAGTAGATCAAGTCACTTTCCAAGATCTTCATCTTCATCTCTGTATGTGTGTAAGGCCTACATTGTTGCCTACACCTTACCACATCATTTGGCTGATGTTTCCAAGCCAATAATTTTGTAAACAAGTGCTCATTAATACATATATCTACAATTATTCATCTCTGAGTTCTCTATCATAGTCTCTGTTAGTCAGTCAACTTGTGGAGATCATAGCTCACTCATTTCTCCACAAAATGCAAATATCTATAGCTTTTTTGAACCAGCTCAAAGTATTATACATGGTACCAGAATTTGAAGGATTTCTATTCATCCATTTCAGAGAAAAGTCCGTCGAGGTGATCACTGGTCGAAGTCTACAACAATCCTAAAATATCGGGGGTAAAGGTTTACTTGCTAAATTAATTTCTCTGAGCATAGTTAATCTATTTAAGTGATTTCACTTGAAATCATTAGCTTGCTAAGATAATTAGATACGCCTAAAAGGAATTTTTCCAATTCCTACTGTGCTGGTCATACTGAGCAAAAGATGCAGCAGGTGTATTGTAAAAAATAGAAGGTTTTCTTGAAGACTTTAAGTTCAAAGTAATATGTTTTGATTCAATCTTTTCATACATCATTCTCAAATTGCATAGGCCATTTTATGGTGTCATTGGAAAGCTAATAAGTTTTGCTTATCAACTCTGAAGCATCAAAGGGCTGGTACAAAGCAGAATTTGGCAGTACCTACTTATCTTCCTGAAGTGTTCATCCATCTTCCCAACAGAGGCATCATTTGGAGATTCATCCAAAAGCAAGGACACTCATGGTCAGGTCCTATACTCTTCAAGAGGCAAAGGGAGAGGTAGAAGAAGAGGAAGAGGAAGAGGCTGCAACAATCAAGGCAACCATCAAAGCAAAGAAGAAGGAGAAAGCTCAAGTGACTCTACATTCCAGGCAAAGGCAAGAGGTAGAGGCAAAGGAAGAGGAGGCTACAACCCCCACAAAGGTATGATTTTCTATAACTGTGGTAAACCAAATCATATAGCTTCAGATTTTAGATATAAAGATGGTAAATACACTCAAAGAAAGCAAGGGAACTATGCAAATGCTTCAAACAAGGAAACAGGTAATGATCAATTGCTTGCTATGAGACATGGTTATTCAAAGGATGCTAAATATGATACCAAATGGTACATAGACTCAGGGTGCAGCAATTGATGGAGACTATTAATCTCCAAAATAACAAGCTATCCTTGAAATTAGACCACCTCTAGACCAAGAATAACTTTAGACTCCTCATAACTTTGAAAATATATTCACACAATACCAAGATTTGACTAACTGTGAAGAAATCACTTTTCTGAAAAAGTCTGCTGCAGATTAATCACTCATTGACTAACCAATTCTGTAAAGTTTTTGATAAAACTTTGTACAACACTTCGCCTTGAGATTGCGCAACTTTACCAAGTTAAATTTCTCAAAATGATTCAGTACACACTGAGAAATATGTGAAACACTTTACCTATGTCTGAAACAGCTTCTCTGCAATGGCGACTTTGACACCTGCAACTTCTTAACACTGGTTCTCCCAAAGTAAATCCCGTTTGATCAAGATCTTTTAGCCATAGATGGCTTACCTTCCAACTTAGATTTTGAGCCCTCACTTGTGTAAAACTTTACACTATGGACTGAGCAATGAGCATTTCTCTGAAGATGAAATCTGCGCCAGTTTTCACGACTCTTTGAACATTCTTACATATGAATGTTCCTAAACAAAATTCTCTCAGCCTGATTGCAATTAACCTCTCAAATTCTAGCCATAGATAGATTAGCTATGGACTTAGATATATGTAAAAGGATTTCTCAAAAGATTAGACACAGAAGGAGCAGACAACAAAATATCGGGCGCAAGATTTTTCGATTTCTCAGAAAAAATTACATCTAAGTGAGGATGAACAATCACTCACTCTTCATGTGTCTAATGACACTTCTTACAACTGATTTCTCTCTACCTATTCTCTATTCTTCTTCTGCTCTATTTGCCCCGACATTTTCCAACATATTTATAGATGAATATATACAAGTGTATGACTAAACAAAAGTATAAGTCAGCTAATGTACATATGTGTACACATCTTTGGATTTCTGAATATGTCCTTCCTTCAACCTTCTGAATTTATTCTTCTCTTGACTCCTTGACTTCATTTCTTCATAATCCTTCAATTGATGATTGTCATGCACCAACAGCTCCCCCTCAATCATTAATTGAGGTTCTTCTCTATCTTCTTGATTCCAGCCATATCCTTGAATCTTTGTAGCTTTGGTCCATCTAGACTTTTTGTCATCATATCTGCAAGTTGATCTTTTGTAGGAGTGTGTATGACTTCAATCTCCTTCTCAATGACCTTCTCTCTTAAAAAATGATACTGTATTTCAATATGCTTAGTTCTAGAATGAAACACAGGGTTAGCTGCCAAATATAGAGAACTCATATTATCTCCACAAACAATAGGAGTACTTTGAATCACATCAAACACCTTCATAAGTGTCTTTAGCCATATTACCTCCTTTGCAGCTTCCACCATACCTTTATATTCTGCCTCTGTAGATGATAATGCAACTGTATGTTGCTTCTTAGAACACCATGAAATCAATTTGTCTCCTACATAGCACAAGTATCCATGTGTTGATCTTCTATCATCCACATTACCTGCCCAATCTGCATCACTATATATCTTCACTCTTGTATCAGAAGTAAATCCATAGTACAACCCTTCTCTGAGTGTACCCTTGATGTACCTAAGTACTCTTTGTCCTGCAATCCAATGTTCCTTTCTAGGACAATGCATAAATTGTGAAAGCACACCAACTGCATATGATAAATCAGGCCTTCTCAATGTAGCATAAATCAAGCTACCAACTAAACTTTGATAAAGTTTCATATCTCTGAACTCTTCTCCTCCAAACCTAGACAATTTATGGTTCACTTCCAAGGGTGTAGGTGCAACCCTGCAATCTTCCATTTTAAACTTGGTTAGCAAATTCTTAAGATACCTTTCTTGGGTTACATATACTCCATGTTGAGTATAAGAAATCTCCATTCCCAAGAAGAATGATAGGTTCCCTAAATCACTGATTTTGAACTCTTTCTCCATCTGCTTCTTGATCATTTGTATACCTTTATCATCTGTTCCTGTAAGTATTATGTCATCAACATAAATACAAACATAAATGAATCCATCTTCTCTTGCTTTGACTAGCAAGCTACTATCTGCCTTTGATGCTTGAAATCCACGATCATTCAAGAATTTTACAAGCCTATAATTCCATGCCCTTGGGGCTTGCTTTAGTCCATACAAAGCTCTCTTGAGCTTACACACATAATTTGGACTCACTTGATCCTTGAACCCATCTGGTTGCTCCATGTAAACTTCATCTGAAATATAACCATTCAAAAAAGCATTTTTAACATCTAGTTGAGACAACTTCCAACCTTTACAAGCAGCAATTGCTATGAGGGTTCTGATGGTTGTCATTTTTGCCACAGGACTATAAGTCTCATCATAGTCCACTCCATATGTCTGTGCATACCCTTTCACAACAAGTCTAGCTTTGTATCTAGACACATTTCCATCTGCAAATCTCTTGGTTTTATAAACCCACTTACATCCAATAATTTTCTGGCTATTAGGTTTAGGAACCAGATCCCAAGTCTGATTCTCTATCAAAGCATCATACTCCTCTTGCATGGCTTCTTCCCAATTTCTCTTGCCTTTGGCTTCATCATATGTAGATGGATCTTCATCTGCTTTTACCAAATAAGCATAGTCTTTAGTAGTCAAGAATGAGGTGTCATAGCTATACCTTGTAGGTTGCCATTTGTGCCTAGTTGACCTCCTAACTTCTGCACTTCTTGAAGTCTCTGGTTCATCACATTCTGGATCAAATCTTGGCCTCTCTTCACCTTCAACCTGTACTTCATTGTTCTCACTTTCATCAAGTAATTGAATCTTTGCTTTGCCTTTTCTTTGGTCTACCACTTCTTCATTATCTGCATGTACATCATATTTACCTGCATACCAAGTACCTTGCTCATCAAATGTAACATCCTTAGATACAATGAATTGCTTTGTGGATGGACTCCACAACCTGTATCCCATTTGTTTATCATCATAACCAATGAATACATACTTTTCTGCCTTAGGCTCCAACTTATGTCTCAATTGAGATGGCACATATGCATATGCCAAACATCCAAATATTCTGCAATGATCCAAGGTAGGTTTCTTACCCCACCAAGCTTCATATGGTGTCATACCCTGCAAAGCTTTACAATGCAATCTATTGACCAAATAAGTAGCTGTATTAACAGCCTCTGCCCACAAATAATTTGGGCAATTCTTCTCTTTCATCATGGACCTTGCAAACTCAACAAGAGTCCTATTTCTTCTTTCTGCTACTCCATTTTGTTGAGGGGAGTATCTGCAAGTAACTTCTCTCTTTATACCTGCATTCCACAAGTAGTCATTGAATTCATTTGAAAAATACTCTCCCCCTCCATCTGACCTTAGTCTCTTCAATCTCTGACCTGTAATCCTTTCTGCATAAGCATGATAGTGTTTAAATGTATTAAACACTTCTGACTTTTCTTTAATCACATAAATTGTGATCCACCTAGTAGCATCATCAACATAAATGACATAATATCTTGAACCATTTATACTAAAATCCTTTGATGGACCCCACACATCTATATGCACCAATTCAAGTCTTTCTGAATACATAAACCCATGCTTGGAATAGGATTGCTTATGAGCCTTACCTAATTGACATGCCTCACATCTGTATGTCATATGTTGACCTGCAATATTAGGCAATCCAAGCACTGAATCATTATTGATCATATCTTTGATACCTCTTTCATTAAAGTGTCCAAGTCTTTTATGCCAAAGATCTAATTCTGACACCTTCTGCTCTCCATATGTGAACATAGCATGTCCAACATTTCCTTGTACCTTCAATGTGAAGAGCCTTCCTTCTTTCTTTCCTGTAACAACCTGTTTATACCCTTGACTAGGGTCTTCAACATAAACTCCATCATTGGTAAACCTTACCTCATATCCTTTTTCCACAATTTGACCTACACTGATCAAATTCTTTGGTATTGTGGGAACATAAAGTACCTTACTCAGAAGAGTGCTCCCATCCTTAGCTTTGACTGAACCAATTGACTTTACCTTATGCTTTGTATTATCACCTGTCTGAACTGTATGATTAATTGCATTATGATCTAGGTCAGTCATCAAAGCAATATTTCCACTTAAATGATTACTACATCCTGAATCAATAGAGAACACTCTCATGTCTTCATGTGAGGTTTCACATGTATTCATAATGAGAGTCGAATCCTCCTTCTGATCTGATGCATAGTTGTAATAGGTGTTGTTGTAGGATTGTTTTTGGAAGCTTCTTCCTCCACCTCTTCCAAAAGAGTTCCTACCACCTCTACCTCTGAAATTTCCTCTCTGAAATCTACCACCTCTTGCTCTTTGATTAAAGTTTTGATAATTGCCATTGTTCTGATTATTATGCCAACAATCATGAGAGAGATGATTGGTCTTACCACATATCCAACAAGCTCTTGTGTTATCCTTGTTGTTTCTGCCTCTTCCTCTACTTTTGCCATTTCCTTTGCCTCTCATGAAATTTGCTTGGTTTGAAGTACCTTCTTCTTCACCTGATTGTTGCTTTCCTTTGTTAGCTTTCTTCTTATCTTTGGAGTACATTGCATGACCTGCACTCTTATCAACATCTCCTTTGACATCATTCTCAAAAGTTAGCATATGACCTAACAATTGATTCAAATCAGGAGTAAAGTGATCTAGTGAAAGTTCTGTAGATAAAATGAAAGGCTTCCACTTCTCATCTCCTCTTAGCCCTGTGAGTATTTGTCTTAACAATTTGTCTTCTTCAATATCTTCATCCACTGCACCTAGAGAATCTGCAATGTCCTTCATCTTTGTCACATAATCAGAGATTGATTGTGAGGCCTTCTTCTTGAAGGTAGTAAATTCTGCCCATAGTGAAGCCTTCCTTGATTTGGTTGTGTTTTGGAAATGCTCCTCCAAAGCATTCCAAATGTCACATGCACTTTCAAGTCCTCTAATGTGAGGAAGCAGGTAGTCATTAACTGCCATATAAATTATGCTCCTTGCTTGAGCATCCTTCTTCATCCAATTCTTCAAGTCTGCAAGCTCCTCTCTAGTTGGAACACTAGGATCTCTGAATTCTGGCTTTTCTTCATCTCCTGTGATGTATCATATCAGATCTTTGCTCATAAGATGAGCTTCCATTCTCATAGACCAAGCTGGATAGTTCTCTCTATCCAACTTTTCAATTTGGAGACTATCTCCCATCCTTGCTTCACCTGTAGTCTCAAAACTTTAACCTTTACACGAAATAAATGTACCTTGACTTTGAATCTCGATTCTTCTGATCCTTTGATAGCTTGAATGAGTCTACCTTCAAGTTTTCTTCAACCTTTATCCTTCTGCACCTTCAAGATGTAAAGATTTGAATTTCTGCAGTAGTCGGAGTCTTCTTCACTTCAATTTTGACACAACCTGCTCTGATACCACTGATGGAGACTATTAATCTCCAAAAGAACAAGCTATCCTTGGTATTAGACCACCTCTAGACCAAGAATAACTTTAGACTCCTCATAACTTTGAAAATATATTCACACAATACCAAGATTTGACTAACTGTGAAGAAATCACTTTTCTGAAAAAGTCTGCTGCAGATTAATCACTCATTGACTAACCAATTCTGTAAAGTTTTTGATAAAACTTTGTACAACACTTCGCCTTGAGATTGCGCAACTTTACCAAGTTAAATTTCTCAAAATGATTCAGTACACACTGAGAAATATGTGAAACACTTTACCTATGTCTAAAACAGCTTCTCTGCAATGGCGACTTTGACACCTGCAACTTCTTAACACTGGTTCTCCCAAAGTAAATCCCGTTTGATCAAGATCTTTTAGCCATAGATGGCTTACCTTCCAACTTAGATTTTGAGCCCTCACTTGTGTAAACTTTACACTATGGACTGAGCAATGACCATTTCTCTGAAGATGAAATCTGCGCCAGTTTTCACGACTCTTTGAACATTCTTACATATGAATGTTCCTAAACAAAATTCTCTTAGCCTGATTGCAATTAACCTCTCAAATTCTAGCCATAGATAGATTAGCTATGGACTTAGATATGTGTAAAAGGATTTCTCAAAAGATTAGACACAGAAGGAGCAGACAGCAAAATATCGGGCGCAAGATTTTTCGATTTCTCAGAAAAAATTACATCTAAGTGAGGATGAACAATCACTCACTCTTCATGTGTCTAATGACACTTCTTACAACTGATTTCTCTCTACCTATTCTCTATTCTTCTTCTGCTCTATTTGCCCCGACATTTTCCAACATATTTATAGATGAATATATACAAGTGTATGACTAAACAAAAGTATAAGTCAGCTAATGTACATATGTGTACACATCTTTGGATTTCTGAATATGTCCTTCCTTCAACCTTCTGAATTTATTCTTCTCTTGACTCCTTGACTTCATTTCTTCATAATCCTTCAATTGATGATTTTCATGCACCAACAGCAATCATATGTCTTGTGAGGGTGATATATTCACCAATTTGCAGGTTCCAAAGTCCAAAGGGTGTGGAGATAGGTGACAACACCAAACATGTCATAGAGCACATTGGAGATGTGAGAGTTGGATGTGAAAAATCAGCCAAGGTGCTTGAGAAGGTATTGCATGATCCATCTATTACTAAGAACCTTATTTCAGTAGGGCAAATGGTAGAGAAGGGTTTGCAGGTCACCTTCAATGATAAAGGATGCTTTATAAGGAATCCTAAAGATGGAAACAAGCTTGTTGCTCAAGGAAGAAAGGAAGGAAGAATGTTCACCTTGGATGTGTCTCCAAATGCAAGTAAGGTATGCTTTGTTATGATTGGTAATCAAAGGATTGCTGAACTTGACCTTTGGCACAAGAGAATAGGGCATCTCAACATTCCTAAGCTAAGGAATATGAGCAAGGAAGAGCTTGTATGAGGGCTGCCTATGTTTGAGAACAAAGAGCTTCATGAATTTTATGATGCTTGTCAACTATGGAAGCAAGCAAGACAACCATTCCAAAGGAGCACACATAGGGCTGCAAATCTCTTCAATCTCATCCATATTGATGTATGGGGACCTTTCAAAGAGTCATCCTTGGGAGGATCAAGGTATTTTGTTACATTTATTGATGATTATTCTAGAAAATTTTGGATATACATCATGAAAGAAAAATTAGATGTGTTCTCTATCTTCAAGAGATTCAAGCAAGAGGTTGAGAAGGAGACAGGTAAATATATGAAAGCCCTAAGGTCTGATGGAGGGGGAGAATACTTCTCCAAATAATTCAGCTCTTATTTGTATGAGAATGGTATTAAAAGGCAATTTACATACAAGTATACCCCCCAACAAAATGGGGTGGCTAAAAGGAAAAATAGGCACATTGTTGAAATTGCAAGGTGTATGATTAATGAAGCACACATGCCATTATTTTATTGGGCTCAGGCTGTTTATACTTCAGTTTATTTGATGCATAGGGTACCTACAAGTGGTGTGCATGATTTGACTCCAAATGAGGCCTACTATGGTAAGAAACCAAGTGTGGAACATCTCAAGGTTTTTGGATGTACTTGCTATGTGCACATTCCACAAGAGGTAAGATCTAAACTTGATGCAAAATCTGAAAAATGTGTTTTCATTGGCAATTCTACTGAGCAAAAGGGGTACAAATGCTATAACCCTTACACCAAGAAGTTGTATGTATCAAGAGATGTGGTATTTAATGAATTGAAACCTTGGTATGTAGAAAAGGGAAAAGAAAAGGTAATAGATGATGACTTGGATGATGTATCGGTTTGTGGTAAAGGTGATATGCAGGTTGAATCAACTCAAATGAGTGGGCCTGAGGCTTCAACATCAAGATCAGCTACCCAAGGACACATGGGAGAAAGAAGAAGTCTATCAAAATCACCAACATCTAGGTATAAGTCTCTTAGTGACTCTCATGATGATCATAAAGGTGATAGTGAGTCATAGGATGAAGAAGACTATGAAGAGGTGGTTACACCACAAGTAAAGCTTTCAAGGTTAAGGAAGCTATTCCCCAAAGGGAATGAGAGGAAATCATCAAGGCTCAAGAAGCCAATACAAAGGTTAAGTTATGACTCTTTCATTGCCAAGCACTATGCCTATATGATGCAAGTTGTTGGAGATAATGATCCTCAAATGTATGAGGAGGCATCAACAAAGGAGGAATGGAAGAGAGCAATGGATGAAGAGATTAAAGCACTCAAGGACAATGAGACTTGGGAATTAGCGCCTAAAACACCAGGTATGAAAGTGGTTCAAAACAAATGGGTGTATAAGACTAAAAGGAATGCCGATGGTTCACTAGCTAGACACAAAGTTAGGTTGGTTGCTAAGGGGTTCACATAAACTTTTGGTGTGGATTATGAAGAGACCTTCAGCCCTGTGGCTAAAAAAACAACAATAAGGACTTTAATAGCTGTATGTGCAGGTAGAAGATGGCCTATATATCAGCTTGATATAAAAAATGCATTCTTGAATGGTGAGCTAAAAGAAGAGGTATACATGGCACAACCTATTGGATATGAA
>CM035411.1:189651296-189656296 GCA_020310875.1 Ceratopteris richardii | reverse complement strand
TGTAGAATGTGAAAATTGAAGTCTGAGAGTAGCGCACTTTTCCGTCTCAGTGTTTTGCTTAGATCTGAGTGTATACTGTAAATTTTTTGATGAGTGAGCACTTGAAATCTAAGTTAGGAGATAAGGAAGCTATGGCTAAAAGCATTTAGCAAAACGGGTTATATGTTGAGAGAAATCAGCTTGAGAAGTTGACTATGTCGAAGGCGCTACTTCTGGAAGACAGTTATGACATATCTCTGGTCTTAAGGATCAAATTAAACTTTTTGATGATTAGTTTTGAGAACTAATGATTAGTATGATTGCGCAAAGGTATTGCGAATACTTGTGCATCATTTGCTAGAAGAAATTTGAAGTTATGTGCAGGTAATGAAGTTGATTTCTGAAGCAGACTTTTTGAAGAGAACACTTCTTCACTCAGAGAAGTGTTGATGGAAGTTTTGGTAAAGAAAGTTGATATTTGTGTAAAGTTTGGTTTATAACTGACATAGAAGTGTTCTTAAGTCAGTATAGATCAAACCTTTGGAGATTAAGAGGTCTCCATCAGTGGTATCAGAGCTGAAGGTGCAATATAAGAGAAGAAAAGACAATCGAAGTTCCGACTCATGCAGATATTGAAGTTCTTCATAAATAAAGGAGGACAAGGACAAATTATTGAAGACAACCTGCAGAAGTTCAAAGCACGAATTTGAAAAGAATCAAGAAGGACAAATCTCATATCAAAGGTACACTCTATCTTCATAAACCATAGTGATTGCAGATACAGAAGGTCAAGGATGGGAGAAAGTTTGCAGATTGATAAGCTAGATAGGGAGAACTATCCAGCATGGTCCATGAGGATGGAAGCACACCTCATGAGCAAAGACCTTATGGCATTCATTACAGGAGAAGAAGAAAAGCCTGAATTTTCAGATCCTAGTATTCCAACTAGGGAAGAGCTTGCAATTTTGAAGACTTGGATGAGAAAGGATGCTCAAGCAAGGAGTATCATTTACATGGCTGTAAATGATTATTTGCTACCTCACATTAGAGGTTTGGAAAGTGCTACAGATGTTTGGAATGCCTTGGAAGAGCATTTTCAAAATACAACTAAGTCAAGGAAGTCCTCACTATGGGCTGAGTTCACAACCTTCAAGAAGAAGAGCTCACAATCAATTTCTGATTATGTGGCAAGGATGAAGGATATTGCAGATAGCTTGGGAGCAGTGGATGAAGACATTGAAGAGGAAAAGTTGGTAAGACAAATACTTACAGGTCTGAGAGGAGATGAGAAGTGGAAACCTTTCATATTGTCCATAGAGTTGTCACTTGATCACTTTACTCCTGACCTTAATCAATTGCTAGGACACATGCTAACTTTTGAGCAGGACCTTAAAGGAGACAATGATAGAAGTGCAAGTCAAGCTATGTACTCCAAGGACAAGAAAAAGAATGGCAAGGGAAAGCAATTGACTGATGATGAAGGGACTTCAAGTCAAGCCAACTTCACAAAAGGAAAGATGAATTTCAGAGGTAAAGGAAGAGGAGGTAAGAACAAAGATAATGCTAAAGCTTGTTGGATTTGTGGTAGAACTAATCACTTGGCAAATGATTGTTGGCATAACAATCAAAATGGTGGAAATAATAATCAGAATTATAATCAAAGAGGTAGAGGAGGCAGAAACCAAAGAGGCAACTTCAAAGGAAGAGGTGGTAGGACATCATATGGTAGAGGAGGTGGAAGAAACTTCCAATATCAGTCCTACAACAACAATTATTATAATTATGCATCAGATCAGAAGGATGATATGACTCTTATCTTGAATGCAACTCATGAATCAATGGGAGAAGATCAAAGAGTGTTTTATATTGACTCAGGGTGTAGCAACCATCTGAGTGGGAATCTATCCTTGATGACTGATATGGAAGCAAGGGTGAATGGACATACAGTTCAAACAGGTGATAATACCAAACATAAAGTGGAGAGCATTGGATCAGTGAAGACAAAGAGTGGAAGTACACTTCTGAGCAAGGTACTTTATGTTCCTACTATTCCTAAAAATTTGATAAGTGTAGGGCAAATTGTGGAGAAAGGATATGAGGTAAGATTCACAAATGATGGTGTTTATGTGCAAGATCCAAATCAGGGATATAGAAACATAATTGCAGGGAAAAAGGAAGGAAGATTGTTTACTCTCAAAGTCCAAGGTAATGTGGGACATGCATTATTTACCTATGGAAGTCAAAAGGTATCTGAATTAGACCTATGGCATAAAAGGCTAGGTCATTTCAATGAGAGAGCTATAAAGGAAATGTCAAAGAATCAGGTGGTGCTTGGATTGCCAAATATTGAAGGGCAACATATGGTGTACAAGTGTGAAGCTTGTCAATTAGGTAAAGCACATAAAAGTTCTTACAACAAATTAGGGTACAAGCATTCAAATATGCTTGAATTGGTTCATACAGATGTATGGGGTCCCTCAAGGGACTATAGCATAAATGGATCCAGATATTATGTGTTGTTTGTTGATGATGCAACCCGATGGATTACTCTATATGTAATCAAGGATAAATCAGAAGTTTTCAAGACATTTAAACATTTTCATGCTTATGCAGAAAGGATCACAGGGCAAAAACTTAAGAGGTTAAGGTCAGATGGAGGGGGAGAGTATTTCTCTAAAGAGTTTGATGACTATTTGTGGAATGCAGGTATAAAAAGAGAAGTAACTTGCAGGTACTCCCCTCAACAGAATGGAGTAGCAGAAAGGAGGAATAGGACTCTTGTAGAATTTGCAAGAGCCATGATGAAGGAAAAGAATTGTCCAAATTACTTATGGGCAGAAGCCATTAACACTGCAACATACCTTGTGAATAGGTTACCTTGTAAAGCTTTGGATGGAGGAACCCCCTATGAAGCATGGTGGGGTAAGAAACCTACTCTTGATCATTGTAAAGTGTTTGGATGTATTTCATATGCTTATGTTCCTTCACAATTAAGACATAAACTAGAACCAAAAGCAGAGAAGTATGTGTTTATTGGATATGATGATAGACAGATGGGTTACAGGTTGTGGAGTCCATCTACAAAGCAATTTCTTGTTACTAAAGATGTGACATTTGATGAGCAAAATACATGGTATACAGGATCAACAAATGATTATGTAGGTGTTGAAGAGATACAAAGAAAAGGAAAGGCAAAAGTAAAAGTGTATGAAGAAAGTATTGATGAAGTTGACTCTAGAAGTAGATTGCAGGATCATGTAGAAGAAGGGCCAAGATTTGATCCTGAGGCTGAAACTTCAAGAAGTGCAGAAATCAGAAGATCTACAAGGGAAAGGAAAGAGCCTATAAGGTATAGTTATGATACATCTTTCCTAACAACAAAAGATTATGCTTACATTGTAAAGACAGAAGAAGATCCAACCACTTATGAAGAAGCCAAAGGTAAACAGAATTGGGAGAATGCAATGCAGGAAGAGTATGAAGCTCTACTTGAAAATGAAACTTGGGAATTAGTACCCAGACCAAAGAATCAGAAAGTTATTGGATGTAAATGGGTATACAAAACAAAGAGGTTTGCAGATGGTAAGGTGTCTAGATACAAGGCTAGACTTGTGGTCAAAGGTTTTGCCCAAACTTATGGGGTAGATTATGATGAAACCTTTAGTCCTGTTGCTAAAATGTCTACAATTAGAACATTGATTGCTATTGCTGCTTGTAAGGGATGGAAATTATCACAATTGGATGTGAAAAATGCTTTTCTAAATGGATACATTGCAGATGAAGTATACATGGAGCAACCAGAGGGTTTTATGGATTAAATTGGATCAGATTATGTGTGTAAGCTCAAGAGAGCTTTGTATGGGTTGAAGCAGGCCCCAAGAGCTTGGAATTACAGATTGGTTAAGTTCTTGAATGAATGTGGATTTCAAGCATCAAAGGCAGATAGTAGCTTGCTAGTGAAGGCAAGTGAAAATGGATATATTTACATGTGCATTTATGTTGATGATATTATTGTTACAGGAACAGATGCTCAAGGAATCAATGAACTCAAAAGGCAAATAGAGAAGGAGTTTAAGATAAGTGATTTGGGAAACTTATCTTATTTTCTAGGAATGCAGATTGTGTATACTCAACATGGAGTATATGTTTCACAAGAGAGATACTTGAAGAATCTTCTAGTCAAGTTTAACATGGAGGATTGCAAGACCTCAACTACACCATTGGAGGTAAATCATAAATTAAGCAGGTATGGAGGTGAAGAATTCAATGATATGAAGAAATATCAGAGTTTGGTAGGTAGTTTAATCTATGCTACCTTAACAAGGCCAGATCTATCATATGCAGTAGGTGTGTTGTCACAATTTATGCATTGTCCTAAGAAGACTCATTGGATTGCAGCCCAAAGGGTACTCAGATATATCAAAGGAACCTTAAGTGAAGGTTTATATTATGGTTTCACTTCTGACACAAGAATCAAAGTGTTTAGTGATGCAGATTGGGTAGGTGATTCAGATGATAGAAGGTCTACTCATGGGTATCTTTGTTATGTTGGAGATAAACTAGTTTCTTGGTGTTCAAAGAAGCAACATACAGTTGCTTTATCATCCACAGAAGCTGAGTATAAAGGAATGGTAGAAGCTGCAAAAGAAGTGATATGGTTGAAGACCTTGATGAAAAGTTTTGAGACTGATCATAGTACTCCAATTAATTTTGGAGATAATATGAGTTCTTTGTATTTGGCAGCTAACCCTGTTTTTCATGCCAGGACTAAGCATATAGAGATTCAGTATCATTTCTTGAGGGAAGAGGTACTTGATAAGGAGATTGAAGTGATGTACACTCCAACAAAAGAACAAGTGGCAGATATGATGACAAAGAGTTTGGATGGACCTAAGCTACAGAGATTCAAGGAGATGGCAGGAGTGAAGAAGAATGGAATAATCACAATTAGTGATTGAGGGGGAGCTGTTGGAACAAGCCAATCACAAATTGATGATTATACAGATCTTGAAGAAAGCTTA